>BQNB010093537.1:2366-26344 GCA_026074375.1 Tanacetum coccineum
ACAAATTACACACATGAGCTCTTAAGATTTCCAAATAATCCTTGTTTAGCATCCAACTCATACTCAACTCTATCATTTTTCGTTCTTCACAATCCGCGAACGCTTAGTCTAAAAGTTAAGGAACAAGCTAGAGCTCAACACGCTCGATCGGGTCAAAATTTATTCTTATTCTACCCAGCAGGAAAGTCAAAAATTATGACAAAACACTTATTTTATTTTTGAAATTTTTTTTCATTTTTTTGAAATTTTGGTGGTAAAAACGGGATTACGCGAAAACAACAGCTGCAGGCACAATCAAATCGAAGATCCCCCCTCATACTAGAATGAAACATTGTCCTCAATATTTTACGAAGGGTCTCTACTCAAATCCTAAGCCGTTTATTAAGTATGCTTAAAGAAAAACGTTGGTTTATTAGATTACGATATCGGATTTCCCAAATGAAGCTGAGGATGTGAAGCTCTTGTGATCAAAGGACAAAACCGCGAGCACAAGAGGCTTCAAAAATCCGAGACAATCCTGGACAATAAACTACAAAACACAAAACACAAGATAATGGAAGAGGCGAGCCTCTCACACAACAAAACACTTATTAGCAATAAGAAAGAAGATAGAATGGATAAGCATGGGTTGCCACCTACGAAGCGCTTGTTTAAGGTCACTTAGCTTGAACCGATCCCCCCATACTTGAGCTTTGTCAAGGGGGGTGGAAATGGGGATGACGAACACCCAAATCAGGAGTGTTGTCTTCATGAATCAACATCGGGCTTTCAGGAGAAAGCTGGAAAGCTTTCAAGCCCCGATGTGATGAAGAAGGAGGAGATTTCTCCTTATTAGCAAGAACACCGTGATTGAAAACTTTGTCTTCATTTTTGGATGAAAATGGAAGTAAAGTTTTAATCACGGGGGAAAGAGTAGCAAGAATTCTCGTGGATTCGACTTCAATGCATATCCCTGGATCGTAAATCTTGTTACTATCTCCGAAAGGAGAAGAAACATCAAGATCAGATCTGAGAACATTAGAAGGAATGAAGTCGAAATCGATAAGAAGGGCGGGATGGGTGGGCAAAATATTAGGCACATCAACGGGGATGTCTTCCACCACATCAATGGTTGAATCTCCCGAATCGGGATAATCAACATGAAATGATTCGAACTCGGGACGGGAGGTAGAATTATCGTCATCTTCCGAGTCGAAATCATCACTCTCAATACCCGGTGGTATTGAGTCATCACCATCAAGAAAAATGTCAATCTCCTCCATAAGAGAGTCACTATCCTCGACCGGGATAGGAGATGGAGAGAAAGACTCGGTAGGATTTTTAGAATTAAATTCTTCCGGAGGGCGGGGAGAAGAGTTATCGTAAAGCAAACTTTCCAAAAACAAAATATCTCCCTCCGGATCAAGGTTGACATCATCAATTCTCGGTGGAATTGAGTGGGGAAGAGTGAGTTCACCGGTGAACTCATCAAGAAGAGAATCGATCTTTTGAGAATCATTAATCGAAGTATCTCGATAAAGCAAAGATTCTAAAAGATCGGATTCGGCATTAAAACAAGGATATTCAATTCCCGGTGGAATTGAATTGGTATTTTCTAACACCTCATCATCAATTTGATCAACCTTAGTGGAAGTGATTTCTTCATCAAGATCAAAGAGAGGATTAGAGAAAATTTTAAAATTCTCATTTGGAACGTCCTCTTCGGAAAATGACTCATCACTCGAGGTAAAATCTTCATCGATATCGAAGAGAGGGTTAGAGAAAGTAAGATCATGATTCTTTGAAGAATCATCATATGGAGGCAAATCACACTCACCTTCGGAAGAATCTTCGGACTCACTTGGGATTTGGACAAGGTCCTCGACACTAGACTTTATTAATTCGTCCGATTCCGTTTCCGGAATAGTGTCAAGATGCTCATCCTCCATTATGAGAGAGTCAACGGGCTCCTCGGTAAATAAAACGGGTGTGATTGCAACACACGGAGGAAGTCCAGAAATAATAATATCTTTCAAAGGTATAGAACTTTCCTCGTCATCGTCATCATCGTAGCAAACGGGAATCTTCCAATATCGATCTTTAGCCGCTTGCTCTTCTTCAATTCGCTTTTCTTCTTCCTTCTTTTGTATATATTGACCAACCATATCACGTATGGATGTCAATTGCTCCATAAGCTTATTTTGAGAATTGAGAAAGTCATTTTGATCATTGAAGATAGGATGATTGACGGTATATTGCGGGGGTTGAAATTGGTCAAAGCCAAAAGAATTAGGATCATAGCAAGAATTTTGCTCGTGATAATAATCTTCATTCATTGGTTGACATTGGTAAATTTCATAAGGACCCCTGTAATTTTCACAACAAAGAAATTGTTGTGGGTGAGAATTATCAAATTGGTCATAACCAGAATAATTAGAATCATAACACGGATTAGGTTCATAATAATTTAACAGTTGACATTGAAAAGCCTCATGCGGGCCCCCACAATTTTCACAACAAAGATATTGTTGTTGAAAATCATGAAAATCTTGCGGGAAATTAAAGTCTTGATTGTAACACGGTTCTGGATAGATAAACGGAACTTGAGCTGTACAATAGTGACCATAACGAGCATCGTTCCTACAAAATTCACAATAATAGATAGGTAGTTGTGGAGGTGGGTTGAAAACTTTTGGAGAATCAATGAAAGAATTTGGATTAGAGTCATCAATTGATGAATATTTATTACAAATGTGGCAAAATCCTTTACTAAGACCAGACCAACACCTCTTGCAAGTACACCGTTGACAACGTTCATGTTCATCTAACGGGTCTTTACAATGAAAACAATGACGTTGATTGAATGACGCCATAAGAATTAAACAATTAAGAGGGATAGGAAGAAGAATTAAATGACAAAGAGATTAAAGGAGATTATTTTTGGTTTTTTAATAATTAATTACAATTTATTTTAAGAGACGGAAGAACTTAAACCGATAATCAACTTGCTTCACGGTAGCTCTTTAAAAGAAGAACGTACAAAGGAGCGGAGGAGCGGGAAAGCGCGAAGCTATTAAAAACCTTCTCCTTTCGAGTCGTAGTTCCTCGGAACAACCCTTCTTCCGCCATAGAGCACATCCTTGACAAGATGGACCTTCAACCGGGTTTCCACACTTCACACAATCCTGTAGGGGCATTGAACGAGTCGGGCGTTTTATTAGGATCACGAACGAACTTGTCTATGAGACCTCCTTTTGAACAACCACATGATTTATTGTACAACGCTCCACAAGTCGAACATTCTCTAATCGTGTAAAGAGGATTTAAACGATAATCGAGGGACGCCATAAGAATTAAAAATAGAGGGATAAGAAGAAGAATTAAATGGCAAAGAGGTTAAAGGAGATTATTTTTGGATTTTTGAGTTTTTTAAGCAACATATTTTATAGGACAAAATGAGATCGAATAACTTAAACCGATAATCAACTTGCTTCACGGTAGCTCTCTAAAAGAAAAACGCACAAAGGAGCGGAGGAGTAGGAAAGCGCGAAGCTATTAAAAACCTTCTCCTTTCGGGTCGTAGTTCGTTGGAACAACCCTCCTTATACCCCTCTTATAGTTTGTTAAACTTTTAAAGGTGAGCCGTACCTCGCAAGTGACACAAAGGCAAGTTTTAAATCTTTTGTCCGGGAAGTCATTATGATAATGCTTCAGTTGAAAGCATTATATTAATGATGATTTTTATTTGTTTTTAAGGACAATGTTTTTATATTTTTGATTTTTCTTGTTTTTTTTATAATTATACTAATAAAAGAAAAGTGAAAAATATTTTTGTATTTTTGTATTTTTATAATAATAAGAAGAAAATATTCACAAACGGAAAACAATAACTTCACGAGGAAATGTCTTCAAGTCACTAATCGTCAAACCGTAACGATATTGTCGCAACACACCTCCCCGGCAACGACGCCAAAAATTGACAAGATCCTTTTAATACATATAAATATAAATAAATATATAAATACATAATAAATAGGATAATATCAATAGTAGTAGTATAGTAACCGGAAGTATCGGTTTCTCACTTCGTTATCCACAAAGTTTAAAATCGGACCCGGGTCGTTTCTCCCCGACGAGGCATGAAATTAACGGTTACATTATTGGTTTGACAATCGGATGCTTGAATAATCAAAGATTTGATTGTTTTTTCTAAAACTACGGGAAATTAATGCAATTTAAACTAATGTAAACTTAAAACTATGGGAAAGCATAAAAAGGCAATTAAATAACTTAAAAATCTACGGGAAGCATAAATAAGGCATAAAAGGAAAACCTAAGTCTAAGGAAGCATAAAAATGAAGGCAATTAAAGAAACTGGCTAAAAACGTTAACGGGAATTAAAAACGAACGCGACTTAAAAACCTAATTTATTAAATTTAAATCCAAAAATGATTTTCTAACTTTTAATTAATCCTAAGTGACAAAAAGTAAGAACAAAGAAACTAGACTAAAAACGGAAGTAAATTAAGCTTAAAAACGTGAAAAAAATCGTAAACGGGATCGAATCCCGTTCTTTGAAAAACCAAATTTTGCAAAAATAACCCTACGTAAGTAAATATATTTTTCCTAGGTCTTAAATGATAAAAGAAAATTTAAAAAAAAGAATTATATTTTTTTGACTTTTATTTTTTTATTATGAATTAATTATGAAATTAAACTAAAAATATTATTAAAAATATAAAACTATTTTAGAAAAATATGAAAATTTCAGGAAAAGTGCTAAATACTACAAAGATCCTATGAAAATTAAAAACTGGAATATTGCTTAACGAAAAAGCTGAGAAATAAGCTAAAAGGCTCGAATAAGCTTATTGGGCCAAAACGCATTTAAGAAATTAATTGTGCAACATTAAACCAGATAGCCCTACTGGCGCTACTGGTTAATGAGTATGTTGTGTGGGACGTTTGTTGTGAAATGGGAGGTCATGGGTTCGACCCCCCATGGCTTCCCTTTTTTAAAAACATTTTTTTATTTTAAAAACTTGAAGAGTACATGGAAATAAGCATTTTTAATCAAAACCATTTTATCTAAAAACTTATAAATAAGCCACAATTGAGCTGAAAAGATGATAGATTGCTTGCTATACACTAAGGACAAGGAGGCTTAACTAAGGGCTAATTCTAGGACATTTAAGCTAAAGGCAAAGGCAAGCTAAGCAAAAACAGATAACAAACAACCTATAATAAGCATGTAACAAATTAAGCAATGAAAACAGGCAATGAAGAAATAAGACAGATTGGCTTTTTACACTATAAGATTTTAAGCTAAAAGTGCATTAGGCTCAAAAAGATAGAATAAGCTTTTAAGCTTATTTTTAAGCAATCAAAAAGGCATCTTATGTCTAGCAGCTTATATGGCCTTAAAGCCTTGCTTATGGGGTATCTAAAAATGCTAAAAGATTAAAGTTTGAAGAACAAATAAGCAGTTAAATAGGCTTGTAAAGAGGGCTGCAAAAAGGACATATTGCTAATTCTAAGCTAAGAGACTATACTAAGCTAACAGTTTGCAATTTTTAAGCTCAAATATGCAACTACAAAGATGAATAAGCAAAAACAAGTTATAAGTTATAACTAAGGAGCATTAGGGAACATGAGTAAGAAAAAAAATAACCTACACTAAGCTTAAATAGTCAGATTTGCTTAAAGGCTTAAAATACTTAAAATTTTAAGCTAAAGGCACATTAAGCTCAAATAAGCTCTACCTAAGGTAAAATAAGCTAACATGCATTAAAACTAACCTAATAAGCATAGCTAAACCTAAATGAGTAGGAAAGAAAATCCAAATAGTTCAAATAAGCAAAATAAGCTTAGGGGCAAAAACTACTAAAGACAACCTAGGGGTCATTTTAGAGCTAAGAAATAAGCTAGTAAAATAAGCTGGAAGTTGAAAATGAGAAAAAACAGATAAAGTTCATACTAAAAACTACTTATGGTAAAAAATTAAGACTTTAAAACAGACATTAACTGACTTAAATGTAAGATCAAAAGGTGGATTTTATACTTCAAAAAAAAACTTAACAGTATTTAGACAAACTCTCAACATGGCAATGCATACTAAACCAACTCCTTTGCTACTGCATTAACACTTCAAATGAGACATAAAACAGGCCTTAACAATAGATTTTAAGCAAAGATCTAATATGAGTAATTTTAAAAACTTTGAAAATCACAGTTTCAACCTATGATAGAAAAACTCTTTCAAAACTGATTATTAACTATAACAACTTTAAAAGTAGATTATAAGATGAGATTTAAGCTTGACCAAGTTGCCTTGATAACCCACAACAATTTTAAAGCAATTTTGACCCGTTTTAAGTCTTATGCCAAACACTCCTTTAAAAGAATTTTGCACATTTTTAACCAATGAAAAATTATATTAATGACAATTTGAATGAGTTAAAAACACATTAAGAAGCAGGTTTGACAAGAAATTAAGCACTAATAAGCTACTAAGGCAAATAAGCAATTTGGAGATTTCACAGGCAGTTTTGCATAAGAAAATTGAAATTTCATTAAAACAGAAATTGATTACAAAGCTAAAAAAGTTAAGTTAACAAAGTTTAAAAGATTAAAACATACATTTAAAAACATTAAACATTAAAATAAATCTACTCCTACTCCTACATACTCCTACTTCTGTCTTCTTCCTTCTTTATATAGGCTGCTATCCTCAACTTTGTGCTTGTTGTGAGAGTGAAAACCAAGCACCAATCTTGACCCTTAATTTTGAGTGATTCCCAATCCAATTCAATCCAACCCTTGATTTCGTGTCCAATAGAAAAGCTTAAGATTGCCAGTGTGTAAATTTGTTGTTTAGTGGTGAAGAGTTATCTGTTTTTGGACTGGGGTGAAGGATTTTGGAAGTTAGTTGCAGGGTGAAATAGTGCACGTGAGGGGGGAAAGAGATGTACAGGGATTGGGTTTGTGTTTTGGCGGGAACAAGAGATATAAAAGGGTTAGGGGTGAGCATGGTAAAATTTGAGAAAATTGCCACAATTGGTCCCTCAAGGTGTGTGTTGGGTTTGCAATACACGTCCTTGTGGTGTAGTAAAAGTTTGGGGTGATAGGTTTTGGATAAAAAGTTTGGGCAACTTTGGTCCCTTGGTTTGTATATGGTTATTGCAGACAAGTCCTTGTGGTGTTGAAAGTTTTGGGATTCTAGGCAGGAAAAGAAGAAATGGCCCCCTATGGTTTTATATGTATTTGCTTAAGGTTAGTCACTTGTGGGTGTTGTGAATTTTGATGACTTGGCAGGGAATCAGTCCCTCTACTTATAGACTGGGCTTTTTTGTCTTTGTATAAATAGCTTAGTGGGTTGACCGGACCCATATTTATTAAAATGGGAGGTGGCCCATTTAATATTTCTTCGTTTTCGGCTTCGGCTTTGACCGTTGACTTTGTCGAGGTTGACTTTGACTTTGATTTTGACTTTGTCTTTTCACGCTCTTTCATTCCGTGCTCGATTTTGTCCGGTTTGGCTTCATTTTTCGTCCTTTAGTGAATATCCTGGGTTACTGGCACCCGTTTACAAACACAAAAACAAAGCATATTATTAATGGCATTTTTATGTGCGTTTTTGGTCGTTTTGGCGGTTGTTGTTTTTTTGAGATAAAGGTATGTGTAAATTTAAAACACATATTCAAATCCCATACTAAGGACATTGCGGTGTCCTCACGCATGATATGAAGTAAGCACTTAGAAACTAAGAATCTCGTTCACCCTTGACTAATAACCTCGGAAAAGTAGCTAAGTGTTCATCGAGGGGAATTAAAAACTC
The DNA here is from genome assembly GCA_026074375.1 of Tanacetum coccineum. Classification (NCBI taxonomy): domain Eukaryota; kingdom Viridiplantae; phylum Streptophyta; class Magnoliopsida; order Asterales; family Asteraceae; genus Tanacetum; species Tanacetum coccineum. Next base: position 10,183 of record BQNB010093537.1, read on the forward strand.
ATATGTTTGATAGCCCCCGTCTTGTACATTTTTTATTAAATATATTCTTATTCCTACACTTATTTTTGTTTATTTTTCATTTGAGCAAGAACTAAACTAACCTTATTGGACTTTCGGGGATTTTTATAATTTTAGGGATCATAGAAACAAGGATGCATTTTCGATCCGAGAATGCCCCATAAAGGATATAATTCATCTTCCCCACTTTTCACCTATCCCAAACAAGCTTATAAAACAAAATCACCGAAAATTATGAGTTAGATGCTAACACTACTCATATTTGCAACTTGTGACTTTCACTCCCCGACTAAATTTATTATATCTTAGGGTGTATGTGCAGTTTGAATTTCAACTTTGGATCAATGTTTTGCAAATTTCTATGCTTCACGTTTCACCCGAGAATATTGAGTTTGAAGGCGAGATCATCCCATGTAGCGACTTTCGTCTCGGCACATCCCAACCTTGCCGGTTTAAGTGAACCAGGCTTTTGGAAACCCCACAGAGGACTAGTTATCGGGACTCACAGACCTTAGGTTTTCATAAAAACCTCTTAGGTTTTCCGTTAATTTACAATGCTTATTAAAACTAGATTGGCCAAAGTTCAAAAGCATATTTGTAATTTAACAAAAAGAGATCTTTTATTTTTTATTCACACTTACTATTAACATCTGATGCAATTGTAACCCTCGACATTTTAGAAGGCTGCAAACATCGGTTGTGAGCGGCTAGATACATCAACTTTTTATCTAGTCTCGGATTATATTCTTCCTATGGGCTTTCTTTTGAAGGCTATAACATCGGTTGTTGAGCCGGCAAGATGCAACAACCTTTTATCAAAGACACAATTTATTATTTATGTTATTTTTTTTCATTTTTTGTATAAATATTTTTTTAGAGAATGACATATATTTTGAAGAAAAATTCAGTATAAAATTTGAACTAAAGGCTAAATTTTTTTGCTATTTACTACATAAAATTTATTGATTAAAGTTTAATCTCTAAAAAGAAGCACGTATATTTCATTTCAGGTTAAGAGATTATGGGAGAAAGAAAAAAGCGACAATTACTCACATCGAGCTCTTAAGGATTTCCAAATATCCTTGTTAGCATCCAACCATACTTAACACTATCAATTTTTTGTTCTTCGCATAAGATTTGCGAACGCTTTGTCTAAAAGTTAAGGAACAAAGCTCTGTTGGGAATTTCACTTTTCGTGCGACATTACAAAAAAATTACCATAGTTTATCTAGTCTCATACGCGAGGACTAGGAACTAGGAACTATGTATATGTTTAGAGGGCGTCTGGGCTATATATTACCCCTCTATGGATTTCATAGGAGGGGTTTGAGTCATTATTTTGGTGTTGAGTTACTTTGTATCCTTCATCCAATTTTTCCATCCTAATCAACAAGTCCATCTTCATCTCACTATTTCTTCACTTAAAATTGGCTTCATATGGTTTGACCTGACCAAGACCAACGATCATAGTTTTACGTGAATCTTTTCAATTGGTATCAAGAGCCATGGCAACATACTCTTGGGTCGGTTTTGATTTTTGTCCATTGGTTTCTTGGTCTCAAATATGTTTATTTAAAATCTGTCACTTTTGAATATTTCACTTTTGAATATGTCACTGTTGCTAGTTGTGGTCTCATTTGTCTTATTTTTGTCCTTATTTTTGGCTTATTTGGTGACTGTAATGGTATAATAATCAAATCAACAGATTCTACTACATACTTTACTTTATGAATATTTTTGGTCCTTATTTGGTTTCCAAGGTCTTCTAATTAATCAGGTCTGGTCATGTTTTCTTTTTGGTATCTCAAGATGACAATAAACATACAAAGTAGACTCGATACAGGACGACAGTGACAGCCGTAAACGAGCTCAAAACCGAACGAGTTTGACGAAATCATAGATCTAGTCTATGAGGACGAAACGAGTAATGTCTTGGGTCAATCGAACGAGTCATGTCCACTGAGAAACGAACAATGTGTACAATCTCGTGGAACGAACTATTTAAGATTATGAGATCGAACGAGTGGGCCACCTTTAAAGGACCGAACGAGTTATAAACAATAAGGAGCCGAACGAGTTAAATTACAATATGGACCGATACGAGTTTGCAAACACAAAGGGGGGTGGGGGGGGGGGGGTGGAAAAAAAAATACCGATTTCTTTTGGGCATTTTTATGAAGGAACCGAAATAGACAAAATTGACTTGATGAGGCGTTCTAACTCTACCGAGTCAACTCGGTAATTACTTGTTGGACCCCGGGTCACTCACTAAGGTCAACCAAGTCATGTCAGATCATAGATACATGCGGACCATAAATGGAAGATGGATAGGAAACAGACTAAACATAACATCAACAGCCTACATCATTCATTAACTAACACCGTCATGCATTTATCCACAACAAATCCACAAAACTCTAACCTCACTCTTCGTCACATTTATCAATCACAACATTCCCATATTCTTACATCTTCCAAAAATGACACGAAACAAAATAACAAACATAAAAGGATCTCAGAATATTCTTTTTCGTGTTTCTCATCAGATTGATTGACTTTTTTTTCAAGATCAAAACACAAACCGAAACACATCATCATAGATCTTTGTGTATGATGAGAAAAACCCATCGTTAATATACGAAAATAAAGAATGATTGATAACAACTTGGGTTATAATCATCCTTTGTTTCGATTACAAGACACACAAACACATCAATCACCTACCTGAGACCTCAATGAGATCTTAAAGCCGAAAACTTTGTTTGTCGTCTGTCGTGTGTACAAGATAAACGAAGAAGTGGTCCCTTAATTGGTTAATTGGTTGTTGCATTCTGAGCAAAGGGGGGCTCGAAATTTAATTGATTGCTGCGTTTTGGTTAATTGATTGGTTACAGATGGTGCTTTTTATTTGGAGAATAAAGGAAATCATAAGGATTGAATTGTATTGATTGACTTGATATGTTATTTGGGAGATGTAGATATGAGATCAGAGAAAATATGAAATTGAGGCGGATGAAATGTGAGAAGTGTTTAGGGTTACTAAAAGTTAGGTTTGAGATACTGTTTTATATCCTAACTCATTGTCTTGGATCGAATCTTTACCTTGGGCCGAGAATTTTCGCTTGTGGGTTGGGTTTTGTTCAAGATAAATGATAGACATGTTTTTTTTTGGGCTGTGAATTGGAATACCAGGTTGATGTTGGTATTGAGCTGGACTCTCTATGGTTATGGGCTTTGATCCAAAAATGGTACATTGACTGGGACAATGGTATTATTTTCGTGTGATATAAAATTGGTGATATAGAGTTGGGCCAAATGTGATTAACCGTTGTACATTAAAACTAAATTCGGCTAAATGATTCACTTGGGATGATTTTTGCCATATTTAGTTGTTAATGGATACATTTGAGATTAAATGCTTATCGGTTGCATTCGAGGTTTTAAATGACAAAGTGACAATGTGGCGATTTTTAATGTGACGAGACCGAGATCAATTTGGATAAAGAATCATGAAACTTAAAGGCTAGATTTGGAATTAATTTTTGTGACTACGGAGATGATCGGGTATCACTTATTTGAGATTGAAGTGACATTTTACGAAGGCGTGTACTTATTTTATCTTGAAGTCGGGGTTGGTTGGATGCATGATTTCAATGATAACTTGCTCGAGCTTAATTTAAGTTGAAGACTTGGTTTATCTAGTTTCCAGCAGTCAAGGAGATGGATGTTGAAGACTGGTTAACTCTCACTTAAAGAGTATACGTTGTAGTACTCTGTTGTCACACGCTAGACGATGTGGATAATCGCAAGAAGGTGATGATATTCTCATACTTTGGGGAGGGGTATTGAGTTACTTAGAGGATTTGCTTGGAGCACAAATTTCTCCTACACCGTTCTTCCAACATTAGTGCCAAGTTAAGTCACAAAGAAACGGGGGAATACATCTTCAGTTTCAAGTTGGTATATCAGGTTTCTTCATCAGTGGTTACTTCACAAAATAGCCTTCGAACGGTTGTTTATAAATGGATAGCAGAGAAGGTTATGGGTAGAGATTTGATCAGCAATGATTCTACGGGTTTGATCATGAGTAATGTATTCCTCACACAAGTTCTCAAATAAATGCGCGTCCAAGGTGTTGCTGACTCCGGACATTGTCGATATCAGCATGGGGGAGGAGAAAGGATACATCCGTTGATGGCGTACTTTGCCTTTCTTGGATCTTGAAAGCTTAGTGTAAATGCTTCTGAATTTTTTTAAAGTTAGGCCATTGGCCGGATGACAAATGTCCTAAAAAAACACCAAAACTGCAGAGAATATCAGCGCTTTAAACTATTGGCTTTTGGGTGATTTCTTCAGACATATATGGGGAAGTGATACCTTGAGAACCTTTTGTATGCATTATTTAATTTCCCAGGAGGAAGCGTCTGAGAAGATATTAATTCAAGCTCTTCCGTGAGAAGATATGGTGCTGATCCAGTTAATGCTCACCCCAAACGATCATTCACTAAGCTTATTCTTTAAAGACAGGCAGTTATATTTGATTGTTGGTATCCTACCAATTCCGTTGTGCCAAACTTATTATTCTAAGCTTGTAAGTTTAGCTTTGAAATGATCAAGGGAGGAGGATTGCTAGTTTGGGGGAAAGCTTTGAAAGCTTCTAAATAAAGAATATGTGGCATGAATTAGAGGGAAGCTGATTCATTGCTAGTTTGGGAGGAAGCTTTAAAAATTTCTAGATCATGTATATGAGGCACGAATTAGGGGGAAAGCTATTTCAGAAGCTTTCTCCTTTAAACGGATGTGTATGAGTTACTTAGTTCGCATACTACAGTATTTCTCCTATAAAGTAATACAAAGATGATTCATGTTGGAGTGCAGTGACCTGAAGTTCTAAACACACAGAAGGACATCATCAGCATATGAAGCTTTATGAAGTTCTTGTTCTTAATTCATTACGTACTTGTTAGGAAATTATTGTAAGTATTCTGGTATATCGTCCCCGTGGGGGGAAGATCTGTTGGGAATTCCTTTTAAGTGATGGACATAACAGAATTACATAGTTTATCATAGTCTCATACGCGAGGACTAGAATAGGAAACTATGTATAGTTTAGAGGCGTATGGGCTATATATACCCCTCTATGGCTTCCATAGAGGGGTTGAGTCATTATTTTGGTGTTGAGTCACTTTGTATCCTTCATCCATTTTCCATCTAATCACAAGTCCATCTTCCATCTCACTACTTTCTCTCACTAAAATGGCTATCATGTGGTTTGACTCACCAAGACCACCGAATCATAGTTTACGTGAATCTTTCAAAGCTAGAGCACAACACGCTCGATCGAGTCAAAATTTAGTCTTATTCTACCCAGCAGGAAAGTCAAAATTGTGACAAAACACTTATTTTATTTTTGAAAAATTTTAAATTTTTTTCATTTTTTTTGAAATTTTGGTGGTAAAAACGGGATTACGCGAAAACAACAGCTTCAGGCACAATCAAATTGAAGATCCCCCATACTAGAACGAAACATTGTCCTCAATGTTTTAAGAAGGGTCTTTACGTAGATCCTAAGCTGTTTATGAATTATGCTAAAGATAAACGTTAGTCGATAAGATTTGGATATCGGATTCCCAAAATGAAGCTGAGGATGAGAAGCTCTTGTGATCGAAGGACAAAACCGTGAGCACGAGAGGCTTCAGAATCCGGGCAATCCTGGCACCAATAAAACCTACAAAAAATCACAAAAACAACGAGAAAAGGAAAGAGGTGAGCCTCCGCACAACAAATAACACTTATTAGCAATAAGAAAGAAGATAGAATGGATAAGCATGGGTTGCCACCCACGAAGCGCTTGTTTTTGTTAACCGAGTCTTGAGCCTGACTCGACCCCGAATTCATTGGTCCATGGGGGAGCAAGTGGAAGATAAAATCTCCATCGGACTTTCATTCAAGTGGTTTGGAATAAACATTTGAATTTAATGAAAAGTTCCCTCCGATGAGCAAACTATCCGGCATAAATGAATGATAAATGGAGATGACGGGGTCAAAAATGGTATCTTCATTCCACAGGAGATGATAAGGATAAGGTGGGAGCAACTGGTTACGTGAAGAAAAAGAATAGGAGATCCTTACAATATAGCGATGAGGAGGTTACACTTAAAAGTATGAAATCCAGGTCTTGGTCATGGGTGGAGGGTGGGTAAAAAAGAATAAAAAAAAATAAAATAACAAAAAAAAATAAAATAAAAAAAAAAATATATATTAATATAAAATATAATTAAAAACATAAAGAAAAGAAAACTACTATTAATAAATATAATTATATTTATATAAAATAAAAAAAAAAAAAAAAAAAAAAAAATAAAACAAAAAAAAAAAAAATAAAAAAAAAAGAAAAAATAATAAAAAAAGAAAAAATAAAAAAAAAAAATAAAAAAAAAAAAAAAAAAAAAAAAAAAAAAAAAAAAAAAAAACAAAAAATTACAAAAAACAAAAAAATTAAAAAAAAAAAAAAAAAAAATAAAAAAATGAAAAAAAAAGACAAAAAAAAAAAAATTAAAAGAAAATAAAAAAAAAAAAAAAAAAAAAAAATTAAAAACAAAAACAAAAAAAAAAAAAAAAAATAAAAACTATAAAAAAAAAAAAAGAAAAAAAAATAAAAATACAAAAAAAAAAAAAATAAAAAAAAAAAATAAAAAAAAAAAAAAAAAAAAAAACAAAAATATAAAAAAAAAAAAAAAAAAAAAAAAAAAAAAAAAAAAAAAAAAAAAAAAAAAATAAAAAACATTAAAAAAAAAAAAAATTAAATAAAAAAAAAAATAAAAAAAAAAGAAATAAAAAAAAAAAATAAAAAAAAAAAAAATAAAAAAAAATAATAAAAAAAAAAAAAAATAAAAAAAAATAAAAAAATAAAAATAAAAAAAAAATATAAACATCAGGCACATGAAACTCTTGGTTCTCTTATTGGGAAAATCTCTCCACCACATCATTTGTTAAGATTTTGCCAGCTCAGGCTCAATCTTAAATTAGAAATGATCATACTCCGATGGAGATATGATCGCGAGCGAAGTTTCCAATCACGGTTGAACTTCTCATGATAAATCACTCCTATCAACAGGAGGAATTTGGATGTTGAAGAATCAAGATGGAACGGAATTTCATTATTGAGAAAAATCAGCATAAGTAGTGGTACTGCCACTACTCTTTTCTTTAATATGATCGTCATAGAAGGCTTCATAATCTGGAAGAGGTTTATTCTGTACGTGTAGGTGGTACTGCACTCACTATTCTCTTCACAAATCAAAGCAGAGTGGGAAGGGAAGAAGGGGAAAGAAAGTTTCAGATTTCGGGTCGTGAAGATTTATCAAAGGTCTGGTTAGTCCTCCCTCCAGGGAAAAGGTTAAGAGATGTGGAGGCAAGAACTTGGTCATAAACAATCGAAAGGATGGAGGCGGATTATCTTTTATAATGCTTCGATGTTAGCAATAGGAAGATTGTCATTTCAATATTTTTCACGAAGGATATCGTCCTTTGATGTTAGAAGAAAATATCGGTCATCAATCCCTCTAACTTCCAGTGATAACAATCTCTCCATCTTTAATGCTGTCGATCTCAGCATCGGGAGGTGATGCATCGGACATAATGATATTCTCATAAGAATCGTTCCTCACTCGAAGAAGAATCATTGTTGGAAATCGGGTTGATAGTCTTTAGAATGCTTCTTTTGAATAGCTTCAAAGAGGGGTACATTGCTACTAAAGAGGCACATCACAACCACTGTCAAGGAATACCCTCCGGACTCACGTGGGGATTGGGACAAGGTTCTCAACACTAGACTTTATTGACTTCGTCTGGTTCTGTGTTACCGGGAGGTAAAAAAAAATTAATAGTTGTCAAGGGATGTTCGTCCCCCATACTTAGAGAGTTAATGGGCTCCTTGGTTGGGTATATAACATATGGTGTGATTGCTTTGGTGTATAGTCATCGTCACTCATTCGTAGCAAATCGGAATCTTCCATTTATCGATCTTTAGCCACTTGTGCTCTTCCGCAATTTGCTTGTCTTCTTCCTTCTTTTGCATATATGGACCAAAAACATATATCACATAAGGATGTCATGTTGCTCCAGAAGCTTGTTTTTGACAATTAAGGGGGAAAGTCATTTTGAGCATTATTGAATGATTGGATTGATTGGACGGGTAATTTTGTAGGGGTTTTGAGTTGGTCAAAAGCCAAAGATATTAGAATCCATAGCAAAGGAATTTTGCTCATGATATTAGTCTTCATTCATCGTGTTGACATTGAAAAGTTCATGAGGACCCCCACAAATGGTACCAACTAAGTTTTTGTTGTTTGAATACTTGGTGAATTTTATGGGAAAATTAAAAGTCTTGACTGCTAAACACGGTTTCCGGATAAATAAACGGAACTTGAGGTGAACAATCGTAACCATAATAAGCATCGTTCCTATAATTCTCATAAGAATAAGTCGGGGGTTGTGGAGGTGGGTTGAAAACGTTAGGAGAATTATCAACAAAGTTAGGTTTTGAAAACGTTATGTAAGGTAATGGAATCTGTTCTTTTTTGAAATAGCACGTTCGATCAAAAACTTGCAAAAGTTTGTGGGGAAAGCTCTTCAAATGGTTTGATTTGCATGTGGGTTCCGGAATAAATTAGAGATAATCGGAGCTTTTCGGTGGACAAATTATACCAATATGAGTAACCTTTCCACACAAAAGACTTACAAGTGCATCGTTGAACAAAAGGTATTCCATCTAATGAATCCACAAACTCGTAAACAACAATTATGGTCGATTAGTGGGAAGGGACTTCTTTGTGAAGAATCGCCCACCGGGGCCTTGTTTGACAACGAATGGCTTCTCGAGGAGCATTTAACAAACATGTGGTTATTGTCCATCGGATTGACTCAGAAGCATCTTGTAGGAAAGTTTCCTCAATGTCTTTCGTATTAGATGCCACATCGTCGGACAATATTAGGGACCATGATCCGGTGGGGCGGGTCCTCCACAAATCGAGGATCAAAATTTTTCAATTTTAGGGGTCGTTGAGGCAATAAAGTCGGGGTACGGGAACAAGAAATCTTGTCCTCAAGGACTCCCTTTTGTAACTACTATATATTGATGTGTACAAACTTTCACAAGTCGAAACACTTTTTTAATCGCGGGGTTATGAAAGGTGTATTTTTTTTAAACGACACGATCGAGTGATGCCATAAGAATTTAAAAAATTAAGGGTTTTAAGAAAAGAATTAAATGGTTGAGAGAAAGAAGATTATTTTTGCTTTCCTTTTTGAGTTTTTTTAAGCAACTTATTTTAATTAACGGACAAAATGAGATAAGACACTTAATCCAATAATCAAACTCGTTTTCACGGTAGCTCTCTAAAAGACCAAAAAACGCACAAAGGGAGGGAAAAGGAAAGGCGGGAGAGTGTTGAAGCTATTAAAAACCTTCTCCTTTCGGGTCGTAGTTCCTTCGCGAAACAACCCTTCCTTTGATCCTTCTTATATGTTTGTTTTATCAATTTAAAAGTGAGTCGTTATTTCACAAGTGGACACAAAGGCAAAGTTTTTAAATCTTTTGTTCGGGATCTTATTATGATTAAATGCTGCAGTTTGAATGAATTATATTGATGATGATTTTTATTGATAATTAGGACAAATAGTTATATTTATTATATATATATAATATATATAATATATATATATATATATAATATTTATATTATATATATATATATTTATATATATTTAAATTTTATTTTATTATTATTTTTGAATATTTTTAATACTAATAAAATAAAATGGGAAAAATATTTTTTTGTTTTATATTTTTATTAAATAAAAGGAAATTTTCACAAACGGGGAAATTTTAACTTCCACGAGGTAGGGAAGGGGTCTTCAAAACCACTACTTAATACAGTCAAAACATATAACACGAAATCGTTTCACAGCCTCCCCGGCATAGAGTGACGCCAATAATTGATTGGTTTGTTTTTTTTTTATTCTAGACTTTTTATATAAGATATAATTAAAAATTATATAATAAGTATAATCTAAAAATATCAATTGAAACCGAGAAGTAGTATAGAATATTCCGGCGTCATGTATCCCCAACGAGGCTTTTTTCGTGCTCAGTGCTTGGATAATCGGTATCAGGTCGCGGAAAATTGGAGTTTAATAGGTATTAATGATTTGGGAGTTTAAAAGCTATAAAATTAATCAATAATAAGGAAATAAAAAACGACTTGAGAGGAAAGGGGGGAAGGGGAAAAACTAAAAATTATGAGGAAATTAAACTGAAAAAAAAAAAAAAAACGACGAGCAGGAATCCCGGAACAAAGGGCGACGTTCAAAAACCTAAAATATTAAAAATTAACACTACAAAGAATTTTTACTTCTATTCTACTCTAGGTGACTAAAATAAGAATATTAAAAAAGACTAGACTAAAAAACGGAGCTTAGAACGAGCTCAAACATGAGGAAGAAAACAAAAAACGAAGGTCGTGAAAATCCCTCCGTTTTTTTAATAAAGTCAATTTTTGCTGCAAAAACTGGACACCCCTACGGAAAGATGTTGTCTATTTCTACTTAAGTGCATACGATAAAAGAAAATTTTCTAAATAAAAGATTTATATTTTTTTGACACCTTTTATTTTATTTATTATGATTTTATTAAAAAACGTTTTTTAAAAGTATAATAAATGATTAAAAAAAATATAACGATTTTTAAAAATTATGAATGAAAAAATTACAAAAAACTAGCTAAGGAATATGAGGGGCCCTATGAAAAATAGCTAACACTAACAGCTTATTGCCTATAAGCTGTTTAAAATTCAAAAGGACTTATAAGGGCAGCTTTATTGGGCAAACAAGCCCTTTTAAGGGAATTAATTAGTGCACAAATACTCACGACATGAGACTATTGTGTAGCACAATTAGTTATGCAGTGTGTGTTAGGGACGTGGGTATAAAGGGGGAGGTCCAAGGTTCGAGCCTGGACCTCTATCTTTTTATAAAACATTTTTTTTTCTAAATTTTCATTTTTTTTAAATACTTAAACATTAGCCTATAAAATAAACAAAACTTTATAAAAATGATTTTTATGAAAACTACAAAATATAAAGCTCAGGGGAAAAAAAAGCAACATAAAGTTAACGTTGGTACTATTTAAACTTAAGTCATTTTTTTAGCTAAAATGTTTGGATATAATCATAAATGACTAAACATACAAGCTATGAGGGGACTAAGACCTAACCTTTATAAATCAATTAAAAACACAAATAAGCAAATGAAAATAAGCTGGAAAGACCTAAAAAGCAAAGGCAGAATGAGCTAATTTATACTAGGGACTAAAAATCTAAACTGTTTTACTAATTAGGACAAATAAGCACAAGCAAAACAGAAATAAGCAAAAACAATCCATTATACAACACTAATAAGCAAGGGTCCTTAAACAGAGGATAAGCTTAAGAAAAACAATAAGCAAAACAAGGGGCAAATAAAAAGTAATAAGCAAAATTGGCAAAACTGTCAATCCTAACTGCAAAGGGGAAAAACTTTTTGGGCTTTAAATTTAGGCACTTAGATCAACTATAGGCTCTTATGAGGCAAGGAGATTAAAGCTCAGCTTTGGGCATATCTAAAAAGGCAAAGAGAGGAAAGGGAATTTGATAACATAAAAGGGCAAGGAAAATATAGCCTTTCAAAAAGTCTGTCCTTTTACACAGGTTGACTATCTTGAGTTTTCTTTAAAAAAAGACCAAAGGGTTATCTGTATCTAGCATAATTAAATAAGCTAGCCAGATAAGCTCAAATAATTAAAATGAATGAAAACAGATTGGAGAAAGCCTTATGTGAGAGCTTATGCTCAAAAAAAAATCTAAAAAGCTAAAAAAAAAACCATTTTTAGTGATCTCAATATATTGAAAGGAAAAATGACATGATTTCTTAATTTAGGCTAAGAGACTTGACCTAAGCTTATAAACAGTTTGCAAAATTTTTATAAGACTCAAAATATGCCAATACAAAGATGATTAAGCTAAAAAAATGTTATAAGTATAATAAGGTGGCATTAGGGAATCATGAGTAAGAAAATTATAATAAGCCTACATAAGCTTTAAAAAGGTCAGATTGTTAAAATAAGCTTAAAAATACTTAAAAATTTTTTAAAGGATAAAAGGGCACCTTTGAAGCTCAATTAAGATTACTAAGGTGAAATAAAGCTAACATGCATTAAAACTAACCTAAATAAGCATAGCTTTAAACCTATTATGAGCAGGGAAAGTAGAAAAGCCAAATAGTTCAAAATAAGCAAAAATAAGCTTAGGGCGCAACTAAAATAAAAAAAAAAAAAAAACTACTAAAGACAAACTAGGGGTCATTTTAGAGCTAAGAAATAGCTAGTCAAAATAAGCTGGAAGTTGAAAATGAGAAACAATAAAAACCAGAATAAAGTTCATACTAAAAACTACTTATGGTAGAAATTTAGGACTTTCAAACATACATTACTGGTTTTTTAAATTTGATGATCAAAAAGGTCGGCTTTTGTGAGCTTTTGAAAGACTACCAACCAACTTGGGGCCAACTTTGACCAAAAAATCAAATGGCAGGCCTTCTTTTATAATATCTTATTTGCTACTGCAATTAACACTTAAAATGAGGGACATAAAACAGCATATTAACAACTTTTTTTAAGCCAAAGAATCTTAATATGAGTAATTTTAAAAACTTTGAAAATCACAGTTTTAACCTATGATAGAAAAACTCTTTCAAAACTGATTATTCACTATAACAACTTTAAAAGTAGATTATAAGATGAGATTTAAGCTTGACCAAGTTGCCTTGATAACCCATAACAAATTTTTTAACCAAATTATTTTTGACCCGTTTTTAAAGTCTTATGCCAAACACTCTCCTTTTTTTTTAAAAGAATTTTGCACATTTTTAAAACAAATTGAAAAAACTGCATTAAATGACAATTGGGTGCAAACAAAAATATGATTGAGTTTAAGAAACTCATTCGAAGCGGTTTGACAAGAAAGTAAGCACTATAATAAGCTACTAGGCAAATAGAAAAATTTTGGAGAATTTCACAGAGTTTTGGCATAAGGAATATTGAAATTTCCATTTAAAACAGAAATTGATATACCAAAGCTTGAAAATTGAAAAAGTTAGTTAACAAAGTTTAAAAGATTAAAACATACATTTAAAAACATTAAACATTAAAATAAATCTACTCCTACTCCTACGTATATCTTTCTTCTGTCTTCTTTCTCCTTTTATATAAGCAGCCAAGTCTTCTCTTGTGTTTGTTGTGCTTGTTTTGTAAGAGAGCTGAAAGACATCATTTAAACCCTTCAATCTCCTTGGAGCCCAAGTCCATAGATCCTGACCCTTAATTTCCTTGTCTGTATTCTCTGTCCAATAGGAGAAATAGGGATTGCCAAGGTGTAATTTGGTTGTATGTGGTGGGGGGAGTTGTAGGGTTAGGTTTTGTCTGTTGCTACAGTGTCACGGGGGGGGGGGGGGGGTTAGGGATGACAAATAGTGTTTGGGGTTTTGATTTAGGCGGGAAGAAAAAAATGTTATAAGGGGCAGGGGATAGGTTTGGAAGTTGGGCAACTTTGGTCCCTTAGGTTGTATAAGTTTATTGCAAGAAAGGTCCTTGTGGTGTGAAAGTTTTGGGGACTAGGCAGAAATGGCCCCTAAGGTTATATATGTTATTTGCATGGTTAGTCCTTGTTGGTGTAAGTTTGATGACTTGGCAGAATCAGTCCCTCAACTTATAGCTGGGCTTTTTGCTTTGTATAAAATAGCTTAATGGGTTGACCCGGCCCATTAAATGGGTGCGGGTGGGCCCATTTAATATTTCTTCGTTTTTGGCTTCGGCTTTGACCGTTGACTTTGTCGAGGTTGACTTTGACTTTGCTTTTGACTTTGTCTTTTCACGCTCTTTCATTCCGTGCTCGGTTTTGTCCGGTTTGGCTTCGTTTTTCGTCCTTTAGTGAATATCCGGTACCTGCACAGTACAAACACAAAAACAAGCATATTTATGGCATTTTATGTGCGTTTTTGGTCGTTTAGGGTTGTTTTATTGAGTAAAAGGTATGTGTAATTACACACATACCAAATACCATAAGGTAAGACTTCATTTTTTGTGGATTTGTTGAGAGTGATAAATCTGGTGAAAGTGACTCTTGTCTTTTCGGAGGAATATGACAGATTTTGAAAATATTCACAAAAAAATTTTACAATTAAAGAAATTCTTTATAATTACAAAAAAATATTTTGTCTAAATGAATATTTTGAAAATGAGTTTTGTTATTATTATAAAAATTATAAAGTTTAAGACAAGAAAATCTTTATTTTCTAGTTGATCATTGAAAAGATATGAAAAATAAAGGTGAAGGTGATTGTGTGTTTATTGGATAGTTTAGAAAAGGTCATGATAGATGATAGGAAGGCATGAAAAGAGAGTATGTACTTCAAATATATAAGTTGATGTAGACTTGAGACCTCGAGAGATGTGGATGCAAGTATGCATTGATAATTTGTGATTACGAGTAACTTACGTACTTTACGTTACGTATTACAAGTTACATGTTTGTCATCACAAAAACATAAATAGATCCTATAGATTAAATATCGTAATATTTGCACTAACAATCTCCCTCTTTTTGAGGATGACAAACTATGTAAACTATAACACATAGTGAAGTTTAAAAGTTACTCGTTTACACTCCCTTCTCTCCCTTTTGTCGAAGCAAAAAAGGTATTATGTGGATAATGGTTAAAGCATATAGGTTGGAGGTTTGAGAAGAAGATATGAGAAGATGGTATGTGCTCCGGGTATATACGTTGGAGGAAAAGATATGAAAAATAAAGGTGAAGGTGATTATGTGTTTCTTAGATAGTTTAGAAAAGACTATGCCATGTTAAGAGTAGTCACCATGTAACATTTGTCAATAAATCCATTTTTACTTACATCCTTGAAAAGCAAAGTTTTGTGTGCGTATTCATAAAAAGCGTTTACTTTAGGACATCGAATTAGTAACTATAGCAACTAAGCAGACCTTACCAAATCCTAAGCCGAGAAGCCAAGACATATCACTAATCGCCCTAGGATAATTTGTTATCGAATTTGCTCGCCATTAGAGAATTTACTAAATCACCCATTCAAAATCGACTTAATTCTCGTAGAACTTGGTAGTTTCGACGTCATAATTGGTATGGATTGGTTGGCAAAGTACCATACTGTCATTGTTTGTGCCGAGAAAATTGTTCGTCTTCCTTTGGGAAATGAAACGTGGATTGTTCGTGGTGACGGAAGCAACCGGGGAAATGAGACTCGATTAAACATCATCTCGTACACCAAACATAGAAGTACATGCTAAAAGGATGGCATGTCTTTTTGGCACATGTTACTACAAAAAAGACTGAAGACAAGTCGGAGAAGAAGCGAGTTGGGGACGTACCAATCGTTCAAGACTTTCCTAAAGTATTTCCCAAAGACTTGCCGGGTCTTCCTCGGACCCGACAAGTTGAAATTTCAAATCGATTTGATACCTGGTGCTGCACCTGTAGCACGGGCACCTTATCGATTGGTGTCTTCTGAAATGAAAGAGTTGTCGGAGCAACTGAAAGAGCTTTTCGACAAAGGCTTTATAATACCCAGTTCCTCACCTTGGGGAGCTCTGGTATTGTTTGTCAAGAAGAAAGATGGATCATTTCGAATGTGCATTGACTATTGGGAACTGAACAAGCTAATGGTGAAGAATCGTTATCCACTCCCAAGGATCGATAATTTATTTGATCAACTACAAGGATCCAGCGTCTATTATAAGATAGACTTGCAATCAGGTTATCACCAGCTTCGAGTACGGGAAGAAGATATTTCGAAAACATCATTCAGAACTCGGTATGGTCATTACGAGTTCCAAGTTATGTCATTTGGTTTGACGAACGCACCGGCGATATTTATGGACCTCATGAATCGGGTGTACAAACCATATGTGGATAAGTTTGTGATCGTCTTTATTGACGATATATTAATCTATTTAAAGAGAAAGAAGGAACATGAAGAACATCTTGAGGCAATTCTGAAATTGCTTAAGAAAGAGGAATT
>BQNB010093538.1:0-26344 GCA_026074375.1 Tanacetum coccineum
ACAACACGATTTGTTTTGTTGGTTTTTCAAAAAAAAATTTGGTACTTTCAATACTTTAGGAAAAGTATTGTTGGTATTTTTTAATTTTTAATAATAAGAAAATATTCACAAACGGAAAATGATAAATTCACGAGGAAGGGTCTTCAAAAACTAATCTTCAAATGAAACACGAATATCGTATCACACATCCCCGGCAACGGCGCCAAAAATTGACTCCTCCCGTTTAGTATATATAAATAAATATAAATACGTAATAAGGATAAGATCAATAATAGAGAGATAAGTATTCTGTAAAGCTTTTAAAAGAGGAAATTACTTTTAACCAAAGTAAAATCCCTAAAAAACCTTCCCGGGTCGTTTCCCGTCGAGGCGTGAATTGAAAATCGCGATTAAGTTCGTGGTCGTGTTTTTGAATGATTCAATGATTTTTTTTTGTTTGGATTATATTTCTACAATCTAAAATGCAAAAACAAATAAAAGAAACCCTAAAATGAAAGCGTTTAAAGTTAAAAACACTAAGAAAACGAGAACGGGATCTAATCTCGTTCTTTAAAAAACCAAAATCTACAATTTTATCCCTACAAAATCAAATTCAATTTTCTACAGTCCTAAATGATAAAAGAAAATTTTTAAAAAAATATTTATATTTTTTTGACTTTTATATTTTTTATTATGAATTAAAAACGGTTTTAGACTAAATTAAATATTAAAAATACTAAACGAATAATAAAAAATCTGGAAAAATCACAAAAATTACTTAACAATAAGCTAATCCTATGAAAAATACAAGTGGGTCAACAGCTTATCTAAATAAGCTGGAATTAAGCCGAAAAAGGCTTATAACTAAAATGGGCTAAAAAGGGCTTATCTAATAAATTTTGCAAACACATACCAGATAGCCCTACTGGTGCTGTGGTAGTGAGTGTGTGTTATAAATACATTGGTTGAGGTCCATGGTTCGAGTCTTGTGCTCACCTTGGACTTCCCAACTCCCAATGTATTTTTATTCGCTAAACTTTTTTACAACTTTTTAGATAAGCAAATTTTAAGCAACTTTTGTAAAAAGTCTTTTTATTAAAACCTTAAATAAGCACGAAATAAGCACTTAAAAGCTGACAGAATGCTTTTATCACTAAGACTTAAAAGGCTTAAACAGTTTTGGCATTTTGGGCATAATAAGCTAAAGGAAAAATCAAATAAGCTAAAAACAGACAATAAGCTATACCTAATAAGCACTATAGCACAAAAATAAGCTAACAAAATTAGCTAACAATAAGCTTAAAGGACAGATTTACCTAAAAGACTTTTATACTTATAAATCCTAAACTTAAAATGCTAAAAGCTTAAATAAGCTCAATCCTAAATTAAATAAGCTACAAGGGATTAAAAACTAACCTAATAAACAAGATGAGACACAATATAAGCAAATTCAATAAGCCGTAATCTCAGAAGAGCAAATGAGCTAAATTGGCCAAACCTGTTATCCTAAAAGTTAAAAGGGTACTTTCTAGCTTATTTTTAAGCTAGAAAAATGATCCTTATAGCTTAGGGGCTTATATGCTTGCAAAGCTTATCCTATAAGCTACACTAATCAGCAAAGAGATTTGAGTTTGAAACTCAAATAAGCTAGGAAAAAGCTAAATGAAAAGGCTGTCACGCTCAGCATATACTGAGTTTTTTCAATATTTTAAAAAGACAAAAGAGCTTTTGCAGGCCTAATCTCAGCTTATCTAATAAGCCCTATACTACAAATTAAGCTAAAACAGACAAAGACCTATAACTAAAGAGCTTATGCAAGAAATTTCATAAGCTAAAACCTACCTTAACTTATCTGAATTTGGATTTGAAAGATGGATTTTTTAAACTTAACAAGACTTAAAGTGAAATTGACAGATTTTGTACCAAAACAAAGATGACCAAAGACTCTTAACCAACACTTACCCTACTGCATTTTGACACCAATTAGAAGCCTAGAAACAACCTTAAAACAATTTTTAGCAAAGATTTAAACATAAACAGATTGAACAAATTTTAAAACCACAGACTTCAAGTTTTGATAGAAACCACCTTAAAACTCACTATTAAACTTTAAAATTTTTGAAAACAGATTAAAAGATCAAGTTTAAGCTTGACAAAGTTGCTTTGATGACCCAAAACAATTTTACAACTAATTTTGACCCATTTTGCCCTTAAACCAAACACCCCTTTAAGTTACAAATTTCCATTTTTAAACTGAATTGGAAAGATTTAAGCAAGAGTTTTAAGAACAGATAACAAACAGTGGATATTAACCAATAATGAGCAAATGTTAACCACAGATAAGCACTTTAGAATAAGCAATTCAAATAAGCAGTACTAAGCTAAAACTAACAGTTTTTAATGAAAACTTAAGCAAATAAAATCTAGACTACAAGAAGGCATAAATAAGCATTAAACATGAATAATAAGCAACAATAAGCAGTAATAAGCAGATGAACAGTAAATAAGCTAAAAATGGAAATTGAAGACTTACAAATCCCTTGCTCAAAACAGGGATAAAAGGGCTCTTAGAGAGCTTATCTACAAGCTCTAGCTTGTGTAAAACAAGCTAGTAAAACCCCTATAAGCCCTTCGTTTTCTGGCTTATCTTCCAAAAGAACTTTTTGAGTGGTTTTTGGTAAAAATGAACTTAAGCTTTATAAGTTATGGGAAAACTTACAATGCTTAAGTTAACAGCTTAAGTAAGTAGTGAAAAGAGCTTTTGTGAGCTTATAAAACAGTTTTAAAACATAAAATACTTTAACTTAAAAACAAGATTTTAACATAAAACTTAAATTTCATTAACTTTAATAAAACAGTACAATAAGCTAAAAAACTTTAAATATAAGCTGAAAAACTATAAGCTAAAAAAACTAGATGCCCAAAGGCTTACAATGAGGCCCTATTTATAGAAAAGACAGTCTTGGTCTTCCTGTCTTCTTCCTTTTTTGTGCTTTCTTTGTGTGTGAAAACCCTTGCTTGTGCTTCTTTGAACATATCCCAGCCATTGAATTGCCTTGGAGCCCAATCCGAATGATCTTGTCGCTTGATTTCTTGTCATCATTCCCTTAAGCCAATGGGGTTTCATAGGATTGCCAAGGTGGAAGTGGGGTAAAACGGGGGTGACTTTGGTTTGTTTGGATGCAGGGTAGAGGTCGAGGTGAGGATAATGACAGATGAATAGTGTTAATGGAGATTGGCGGGAAAGTTTGGTTTTGGGTATGACTGGGTTTTGTTAAAAAAGAGTTAACGGGCGTTAGTCCCCTGTTTTTGTGAGGTTGTTGCATCGTTAGTCCTTTTGGACTAACAATGTTAGTCCTTGAGGACTAACGATGTAAAAGGTTTAAAGGGTTTTAAAGTTAACGGGTGTTATGTGGGTTTTGGGCTTAATGGTTTGGGCCGGGTAAAGGGTTTTGGGTTTTTAAGGCTTATAAGCTTACATGTCTTATAAATGATGTCTTAATGGGCTGACCCGGCCCATTAAATGGGTACGGGTCGGCCCATTTAAGATTTCTTCGGTTTCGGCTCCGTCTTTGACTTTGACTTCTCGGGTTTGACTTTGACTTTGACTTTTTCACGCTCTTTCCATTCCGTGCTCGGTTTTGTCCGTTTTGGCTTCGTTTTTGTCCTTTTTGTTGATATCCGTTACCTGCACAATATAAATGCAAAACACACGAATACAATGTATTTTTGGTATGTTGTTAGTCTTTTAAATCCGTTTTTATAGGCAAAAGGTATGTGTAATTAAACACATACCAACTACCATTCAATATAAGGATTATTGTGTAAGTATCTTTTTTGTTGATAATGGGGTGATATTATGCATTTACTCCCTCGATCGATAAATGCAGCAAATATACTCAAAGAATTCAACAAAGTAGAATCATTGCACTAGACATAGTTACATCTTAGTGAATACCATTATTATTTGCTAATGAAGGAAAAAAACCGATTTTAAGTTTTGCCAAGAAATCTTGAAATGATATGCAGATATGGACTTTAAAAATAAATAAATAATTTTTTTTTAGAACGCCAATTTTTTCACACCATATACCACTTATCTCACAATAAATCCCACAAATGCCTCTAGCGAAGTTGGTGGGAAACACACATACCACTAGACCAAAAGGATTGGGTAAATACATAAATACTTATCTAATTTGAAATTCATAACACGATATTTCTATTCTATATATAACCATACTATATTTTAAAATGCGTAATATTATAATGTCAATTATGTTATAATATATACTATATACACATAATATAAATAAAAATACATATAATATAACACAACCACCATCAATTGGCGTAGTGGTAAGACACTCAACCTTCTCACAAGAGGTCTAGAGTTTAAACCTCACAAGGTACACATCTGAGGGTGGAAGGGAAAGGGAAAGGGTCTAGAAACGGTCAAGCGGATACCTTGGTTAAATTGTTCAACCTTGGTTAAATTGTTCAATATTAAATTGTGTTTAGTAAGGGTCTAGAAACAGTCACGCAGATACCTTGGTTAAGCGGATACCTTGGTTAAACTATTCCGTATTAAATTGTGTTTAATAAAGATAATGTGTTTTGAACTTTACATTAGATGAATTTTCAATCTCGAAATGTTGTGTTTGACTATTAATAACATTTAACATATTTCTATGTCGGTATGCGTTTATGTCTTTGCACGCTTGTACGTTTTTGCTTTATATGCTTTCTTTTATATCATTGTCTTTTCCATCCTCGCACACTCCACACATAAAGTCTATTAGCTAACACACACAAGGTCTTTCCTGAAGTAGTCCCTTTACCCTCTAGTAAATATGGTGCATTGATTATATCCAAGAGTAAATGCAATTAAACACTAATTATCAACCAAAAAAACACTTTACTCTTTAATTAATACAAGGAATGAACACAAATATTATATGATAAGTTTATCTTAATCTACAGGATTCAACCGAAGCAAAAGATTTTAAAGGTGAAGAAAGCGAAGATGAATGATAACGAGGTACACAAAAACTCACCTAGTGTAATGTATTTGTACAACAAGATATCTCTTTTTTTTTATCTAAACTCTATCAATATTTAGATGTGTTGTTTGAATTATCGGTAACCCTTTTGTCTACAAGTACAACTAATATTAAACTGTTTGCTAAGTGCTGCAACAACCATGAAGCCCTTTAAATATATGTTACTCTAGCATCTTTTAAGGTTTACTTTCATCTTTAACTAATGAGTAGAACGTGCAACTTCAACCCATTATATATATGCAAACAGACTCAATACTTAACACAAGAAAACTCCTAGTAAGAGAAAGAGCACATGGTTCTAAAATCGAGCAATGTATATTTGAGTGTTTAAACCTCCTAAATTGTTTATTCAAATTTTTAGAGTGTTGTCCTAAAATAGTTTTTAATCATATACTCTCTCCGTCTCAAAATTATTGTCCACCTTTCCAAATTAGGATGTCCCTAAATAATTGTCCACTTCTTATTTCAACCGATCAAAAAGAAGTTTAGTGTGTGGGAAAGATATTTGATTGGTTCAGGAGTGTAGTGGTCTCACTTTTTATGTTTTTTGTGTGGGACGGTAATTTTGAGACAGAGAGTATCATAAAAGGACAAATAAAATTGGATAATAGGACATAGAAGTTATTGGGAGTCTACAAAATGTTTTTTGATACATCCATGATTATTAACCGTTTTGACTCGTACCTATTATTTAATCCGCTCAATCCAGCCTATATTTGCGACCTACAGTAACTAGTTTACTGCAGTCTCCTAAATGTATCAGATCCACTGTTCACTCTGCCATAGAATGTTAGCATCTTGTGTTTCGTTATTTCAATGGCATAACACCCTTCATGTGTTTTATATTATGTTGTTGCAAATGTCAAGATATTTTATTCTCTAATCAGATCTTTTTTTAAACTAATCCTTTCTTTCTTAATTCAATCACTGTTTTTTTCTTTTTATTGTTCACAAGAAAAATCAACATATTTTCTAATATAATGTTTTTCTAATAAAGTAGTTTTCTAATATAATTATGTCAATTCAAATGTAGATATATAGGGGTGGAAACGAGCCGAGCCGAGCCGCTCGTGAAAAGCTCGGGATAGGATCGAACGAGCCGAGCCTAAACGAGCTCAAGCCTAAGTTGGGGCGCATTTAATAAACGAGCTCGATCCCGAGCTCTATAAAAAAAGATCGAGTAGGCTCGCGAGCCTAAGCGAGCCCTAGAAATATATACCTATATACATTATCTATACATATAATTGTGTATAAACGAGCTTAAAAGAAGTAAACGAGCTCGAGCCTGGTGAGATTAACGAGCCGAGCTCCATTTGAACTTTTTTAATTCAACACATCATATAAATTAGTCGAGCCCGAGCCGAGCTCGAGCTCAAATTATGAGGCTCGAAACGAGCTCTAGCCCGAGCTCGGCTCGGCTCGTTTCCACCCCTAGATATATCATCCTGTGCTTCTATTTTTTAATCCTTTTTGTTCTGGGAACTAACATCCATAGTGGCTTGTGCTGCATGCCATGGTTTAACTTCAACTAGGTAGCACTGCTTGCTTCATATTCCGTTATTACGATTATAGACCAAAGTAATTTACCGATTACCACTCCTTTATCATTCTGTGACAAATATGTTTGTATGATAATAGTATTATTGTATGTCAAGTTGGCAGTTAACAATAGGGTGAAAGTTCTCAATCTTTATTTAGCATTTTAGAACGATTATGCAATAATAAATTAAGTCAAGCGTGCTATACAACCTACATATGCTCCATAAGCACCGTGAACCATGCATTATTAACCTATTTCAATGGAATGTTTAGGCATCAAAAGAGGGTTTATGCGTCATGAAAGAATGATAATGTGGTCCGTGTAGTAACAGATTATAGAGGATTAGAAACTATAATACTGAAAGAAGTTTAAGGTTACCAACCTGTGAGAGTCTAGAAATTGAGGTTCATCAATCCAAACAGTTTGTAAGATAGTGTCTTCAAATGTAGCGAGAGGGAATGACTTATATTAACCTGATAACATGCAGACAGACATTTATGTATATACATACAACCAGTGTATCACATATCATATATTACATATATAAATATGTACACACAAAAACAAATAGACCCAAGCAAACAAGAAATCTATAAGACTGACGGCGAGATAATAAGTGATGATAACCATTGTAAAATGAATGGTTATTATACCCTTTTACTTCAAAAAGCTTGCAAACCATCCTTGCCCCTCTTACAGATCTATTTGTATATTCAGTGATAATTACAAAGATATATCAAAAAGGAACTAATATGAACCATTGGGAATGGTTGTATCTCTTTAGTAAATTTTTCTCGCTATGGTAAGTCAAGATCATGGTAAATAACTGTTTATGTGAACTAAAACCAAGTTGTGCATCACTGTAATTCAGAAGACAAGGATATAAAAACGGTAATACAGTTTGCTTTATACGAATACTGTTTTTGTAGTGGCTCACCTTCTTTCTAGCAAGGACTTTCTTTATGGAGTGCAGCTCACACAACTCTGTAGGCAATGATCAAAATAACTACTGCATTGATTGCAAAACAGTTGCATGTCAATACTGTATGACGGAAGGCACTCATAATGATCACAGGGTAATACAGGTCTACAGACATGTCTACAATGTCGCAGTCACCGTAGAGGATATGAAGAAACATATTGATAGCTCATTGATACAGGTATTTTCTATTTATCATAAATGCCGGTCTTCAGATATTGCATTAATAGTAACCATGTATATGTACGCTTCTAGAACAATGTAACTAATCGTGTCAGACTAGTAAATTGAGTTTGGTATTATCCTCGACTTCTGTTACCCAAACAAAATTCAGCAATGGTTCTACCCATAAGTAATACTATCATTCCGACTGAAACTTAGGGTCTGTTTGTTTTTTTTTTAATTAAGTCATGTTTAATTAACGGATGACTTGATGCAGACACCCTTAGTTTTATCACTTTATAATTTCAGCCATTTTTTTTCTATTAAGTTATAAACAAACAATTTTCATATGACTTAATAAATTCAGTTTTTTATATATTAAGTCAATTAAGTCCAAATCAAACACCACCTTACTGTACCATCCTATCAGGTGTCCTGTTGTTCATAGATGACAATTTATTTAGTATGCACAACATTGTGTTTCAGTTCATAAAATACAATCATCTAACATGCACATGTTCAGATCAGTCCTTATAGAATGTATATAGTGTACGGCTGCCGTAATTATCATAAACATATGATCTTTTTCTAGAAAATGATAAGCAATTATCACACTATCGAACCAAAAAGCCAGCGAACAAATCTACAGGTTAATTTATTTATTCAATATAGTTTCAAGTTATTTTAATTACTATGGAAGTAATTTATTCAGTCACTGCCCTGAAACGTAGTTTCATTCATATAACCTAGTATAACCATCCGGGCCAATTGATCTGATTATATAAAAATATATCTGCTTAAATTTACTTTTTTAAGAGATGCATTGACCTATTTACAGTTATTCATCTTTAACTAAAGTCAAATTGAGTGCTATCGTGATAATATGATGCTTCGTGTATTCATACTTAACTTAATTTGTATTATAATCGCAGCCATATGCATGCAACAGAAAGAAAGTTTTGACCCTTCATCCCCTCCCCCACAAAAGCTCGGGCCAGTTAGAACCACATCTCTCTTGCCATACCTGTACACGGAAACTCGTGAACGCTAGCCGCTACCATTACTGCTCGATTGCTTGCAAGGTACTTAACTACCACAAACACTTAAATGTGGCATCTATAGATGCCGCTACCATGACTGCTCAACATAACGTTATTCATCTTTGGCTTCTTACCTATTTGGCATAATTTGATTTAACTACTTATCTGAACTATAGTTTCAGAGGGACAATGGAGAACAACCAACAGTGAAAGTTGCTGATGAAAGTTCTCATATTGCAAGCACTGCAAAGAGACGCAAAGGAATCCCACAGAGGGCTCCGTTACTTTAAAAACTGAGTTTGTTACATTATGCAACTGTTTTTTTTCTTGTGGAATGACTGCATAGAGCCATAGACCATATTCAGTCAGAATTTCTTTGAAATTTTTGAACATTTTTATGCATCCTCCCTAAATTTTTGAACATTTTTATGCATCTTCTATACAAATTGGAACATTTGATGGATTCTGTTGATTATTTACTATTTTGTAGGATATTCTCTTGTATAATCGCATCTCTATATCTGAACTCGTTGTAACAATTTAGATTTACGTACGTGAAGTGGGAATTTAAGAATGACGATGAAGAAGGTCAATTCTTTTGAAAAGGAGAATTTACAAAATTCCTTCAATTATATTAGTCAATAGTGTTCATAAAAAAGCAGCACTGTATAGTTATGCAGTGTCACACAATTCGTAAGGAATTGTACACTTGACCAGCTACCAGACCAGCTATGCAGGATAAATTAGGATGTTCAAGCTTAAAAAAACACCGGAAACTTTAAAACGATTTATATATTTCAAGAAAGTCATAATAAGGTGAGTGTGGTGAGAAATTATAAGGTAAGATTAGTTTCAATACCTTGCAAAAGTTTGAAGTGACCATCCGTAGAGAAATAAATTTGAAGTTCATCACTTCAGTTAAATTGCAAGACAGGAGTTTACAAAAGCAGAGATGAAAAGCCAAAAAGGTCAGAAACCATGGTTACCCAAAAAAAAGCACAGATGAAAAAAAGTGAGTCTCAAAGCTGCAATACATATATATATATAATATATATACACACACATAATATGATGATAATTTTCGTTCCCTCTGAAGAACTTATAAGAAAACCCACACGATGTGCTAGGAAACAAAATTCAATAGCTAAAACCTTAGCATCATTACGAGGTTCTACATGTGAATGGCACCAGTAAACCGACATATAACACAGAGGTTATGTTGCAAGTACTTCTTATATTTTAAGTTTAACTTTTTGACATTTGGGAGTTCTTAAGTACTAGTGAAGGGATCTGGATGAAAAGAAGGGCAAACGAGTTGTGGGTTGTACTGAGGAATCAATGAAAGTGCTATGTAACATCATGATTGAACAAAGCATGTTGTGAATGATTGACCCTTCATCAAGGAGAAGCTGACATTCCAATTAGACATCCTCCCTAAAGTGATGTTAAAAACTTCATCAGACAGCTTAAGTCCAACTAACGCTTTTGGTAAACATAAGTTCATATAATATTTACAGTATTCAATACAAAAGCCAATAATACCACACCGTAATTAAGTTATAACCTTAATGTCAAAAAAGAAAAACATATCATACAATACACCTTGCACAAGTTTGAATAAGTGTGTACGCGAAATCATCCGTAGAGAAATAAATTTGAAGTTCATCACTTCAGTTAAATTGCAAGACAGGAGTTTACAAAAGCAGAGATGAAAACTCCAAAACGGTTCATGAAAAAACCCCATGGTTATACCCCAAAAAAAAAAAAAAAGCATACAGATTGAAAAAAAAGAGAGTCTCAAAGCTGCCATAACATAAATATATATACTATATATACACAGCACACGAACACACACAAAATAATGATATAATATTTTTCGTATCCCTAACTGAAGAACTTAACACAGAAAACCCCACCACGTATGTGCTAGGAAACAAAATTCAATAGCTAAAACCTTAGCATCATTACGAGGTTACTAACAGGTAATGGCAACCAGTAAAAAAACAACCGACGAAAAACACAAGGTTATGTTTTGACCAGTACTTATTCTTATAATTTTAAGTTCAAAACTATAAAGATCCAATATGGGAGTTCTTAATGGTTTAATAACAAGTGTACATGGATCTTGAGGATAGAAAATAACGGGCAAAAAAAAAACGAGTTTGGTTGTTACTGAGGAATCAATGAAAGTGCTATGTAACATCATGATTGAACAAAGCATGTTGTGAATGATTGACCCTTCATCAAGGAGAAGCTGACATTCCAATTAGACATCCTCCCTAAAGTGATGTTAAAAACTTCATCAGACAGCTTAAGTCCAACTAACGCTTTTGGTAAACATAAGTTCATATAATATTTACAGTATTCAATACAAAAGCCAATAATACCACACCGTAATTAAGTTATAACCTTAATGTCAAAAAAGAAAAACATATCATCTCTTGATAGAAACGAATTAATTCCAAAAAGTCTCGTGATTCTTTCGTATTTCATAACAAGATAGAAATTCAACTCCCACTTTTTCAAAAAGTATAAAAGAGAAAACGAAATCATCAATGCAGGATATAAATTATAGAAAAACTACATGAAAGATTATCGGCACTACAGTCTGCATGATAATGATATTAGGCCGCAAAGATATTTTTCAAAAGTGATCTGATTCAAGTGCTTAGAGGATTGACTAGTCAGAATCGAACTCCTGTTTTAGTTCTAGGATTCACATCGTCAATTGAAATTAATAAATTTTCAATGCCAAAATATTTTGTTTGACAAATATAGAAATACATTTACAATAAGTATAGAAAAGCAAGTCACGCCCCCTTCATTCCAAAACAAGTTGAAACCATTACGATTATTATTGTTGTTATCCAAGTCTATGTCATGTAAGAAGTTACTGCTTCTCCAAAAATTAAGCAAAAAGTCTTGCCCACTTGCAACATTACAAAATTAGGACGGTAGAGATTCCTACTTGATCTTTGTAATGTTTGTTACAATATGTGCCTCATAAAACGATTACACTTCATGGGATTCTCAAACGGTTGGTGTCTTTTGGGGAAGTAGATGATATTACCCCCAAACTAAGCAAAACAAACAAGGAACATTTTAATCCTCGAAGGAATGAGCAGAAAAATCTTTCATTGGCTTGCGTAAATCTACCTGACAAAAGAAAATATACTAGTACTATACACTAGGGATGATCACGGTCCGAAAACCGGACTGGACCGACCAAGACCGGACCGAACCGAAAACCGATTTGGCCCAAAACACAGGACCGAGGACCGGACCGAAATGTTCGGTCCATGTCCGGGTCGGTCGAGTCTGGTTCGGTCTTCGGTCCGGTCCAACAAAGCATAATGGCCGGTTTTGCTCAAGACCGAACCGGACCGGACCAAATATGAGAGAAAGGACGGACCGAGGACCGGACCAAAATATGTTCGGGTCCGGTCCGGTCCACGGTCTATTATGCTCAGCCCTACTATAAACTATATTCCTTGCATTTTCCCAGCCCAGTCACAATTACTTGTAACCACCTTGTATATAGTAGCGTCTTATTTCTTGGTTTCAAAATTTGAAATGCAAATTAGAGACTTGTAACCTTGCAACAATTTGTTTGACAATAATAGAAATACAATAACACATTTTCCAGATATAGAAAAGAAAGCAATGTTTTCGCCATTCGATAATAGTTGTAACATTTATCATGTGACAATGTTCATATTTGCCCAATATCGAAACTTGTTTTAAGAAAGATACATTTGATTAATGTTCAATGCAAATGTGCCTAGTCAAATGATATCACTTTATTGGATTGAAGACTATATGTGTTGCATTAATAGCATGACGGGAATAAATGCTATTATTACTCAAAAAAAACCAAAATAATATTACACTTTAATCCTTAAAACCATGAGCATAAAGTTCAGGTCATAGCCTTGCCCAAATCTACTAGAGCCAATCTTAACAAAAGATACTACTGGTATTCACTTCGTTTGTCTTAACCCCTAGGAATTTGTATAAACGCTCCTCTCATCTAACTTACCAAGAAATAAGGATGAACCCAAATCAGGTATGCACTTGTTTGCCTAATGAAATTTATTTTAGCAACAAATCTCTGGCTTTATCTATTATATTAAACTTGTATTAGATATAGATGATTACAAATAAAAGATAACTCCTACTACAACTAGACTATTTCTTGTGATTGATGTATCAATATATTTCTTCTGATTGATTATCAATGGAACAAGCGTGATTACCCGCGCGTTGCTGCGGGTCGTTAATTTTTTTCGCGTAATTGCGAGGCATTATTATTTTTTATTTTTTGAATTTTGTGTGGTTTTATTTTTTCGGCCTCATGTTTAATAGTTTGTTTTTTTTTCTTATATGAGCTTATGTGTGGGGCTCATATTTAAAGGTTTCTTTTTTTGGCTATGCGGGTTTTTTTTTTAATATAATTTTATAGGAACATGCGCTTTTTTTTTATTGTTTTTTGCTCGTGGGTCACTTTAATATAAAAATGACGTTGTTTTGTTTCTACACGCTACAGTGATCGGCCCTTTGGGCTACACATCTTTGGGCCAACCATTTGGGTTTTTTTTTTTTTTTTTTTTTTTAGGCATGTAAAAAAACCGCCTCGGAATAAAATAGAAAAAACAAAAATTTACAATATTTTTTCGGCCACTTTGCTTACATAGTTTTTTGTTTTTACATGGGCTTATGTGAGGGGCTATGTTTAAAGAATTCTTTTTTTTTTAGCTTTACGGGATTTTTTTTAATATAATTTTATGGGAAATGGGCTTTAATGAGAAATTGTATTTTGTGAGGGTTTATTTTTTCGGTCTCATGTTTAATAGTACGGGTTAATTTTTGTGTTAAAATTTTATTTTTTTTTTATTATTTGTTTTTTTTACTTTTTGTTTTGAATTTATTTTTTTGGTCTCTCGGGTAAATGACAGTGTTTAAGTCATTTCGAAATGTTACTAGGGTATTTTTTTATTCATGATGCGTCGTGTATTTTGTAACATTTTTTTCCAAAAATATATAGTTTATTTATATATTATTTATATTGGGCCGGGCCCAGGCACTTGTATCAATCGTAAAAAAAAAAGGGCCTGCCTGTAATGTAGCACTGTAGCTACAGTAGCTACAGTACTTTTTTCAATGCGGGTCGTTAATTTTTTTCGCGTAGTTGCGAGGCATTATTATTTTTTATTTATTTTTATTTTATTTTTTCGGCCTCATGTTTAATAGTTTGTTTTTTTCTTTTCTTATATGAGCTTATGTGTGGGGGCTCATTGTTTAAGGTTTCTTTTATTTTGGGTTATGGCCGGGTTTTTTTTAATACTAATTTTATAGGTACATGACTTTTTTTATTGTATTTTAGTGTGGGTTCGCCATAGATATAAAACTTACTTTATTTTTATTCTGTCGTTAAAATAAAAGTGACATATTAAAAGATTTATATTTTTTTTCTCACAAAATATCAACATGATGTATTATTTTAAAATTAAGAATACTCGTTTTATGTTGTTTAGTGTCATTCTAAGGTAAATTTACTTCAGATGATATTTAAAGAGAACTTACCAAGTATATGTGAGATAGTAAATTAGATTTTTTAATCATATATTTTTTTGTCATTACAATTTACAAACATAAAATGCAAAAACAAATCAAAGTCGGTGATGTTAAAAAATACTCTAGATCTAACAATGAGATGATCAAAACAACAATAACTAGATCTAAGACTAATAAAAAAAGTTTAAGAAAAGAAAGAACACAACTCCACAACTCAAAAAACAATCAAATTCTACAAAGAAAAGAAATGATTATATCTAAAGCACGGATTTAATGTTTTAGAAAAAATAAACGAAAATTTTAATTGAAGAAACACCTGACATTTGGTGGTTGCGGTGATGGTGCGATGACAACGATAAGGGTAGAGCGGTGTTTCATAGAACAAAAAAGCAATGTTTTGAAACCCGGTTCGACCCGGCCGGGAACCGGTTGAACCGGTTCCAGTCGAAAAAACAGGTCAAATTAAAAGGGTTTTCATATTTTAGCAACTGTAAGGGTTTACCTTCTAAGAATAAGTAGAAGGGGTCATTTCAACCCCATTGATGTAATAATGGGTTAATTCGGGTTATACTTTAGTCTTAAACAATCCATAGGGTCGAATAAAGTAAAAACTAATAAGAACAGAAATCACACAGTTTAAAATCACTTAAACTCTATTCAAGTGTTAGTGTGTTATAACAATTTAACTCATCACTTTAAGAACAGCTTTTGATAAGATTTTATATGCTAGTTACTTATATGATTAATAAATAGGAAAAAAAGTGTTTATGGGTCGTCCACCCTACCCTTTTTTACCCGTCCCGATAATTTTATCCTTTAATGCGAATCCATTTTGATACTCAGCCCACCTATTTTCCACCTATACCGCAAGGGACCTAAATGTGTCTGAACCATTTCTCAGGGTGGCTTGGAAAGTGGTTTTTTTTTGTAGTCTTATATCCTTCATGTGTTTCTAATCAAGATGTCTAGATATTTGATTCTCTTGTTCTTTAGTAAATAGTTGAAAGAAAGTATGTCAAACTTGGTTACTATGTACGCTTTACTTTTCTTTGTGTTGTTTGTAGCACTACACTAGTATATAAAATAATTTTCTATCTGTGAGACTTTCATTTAATCAAGGTAAATTGTAGACATTACACCTTTCTTTATTGAATTAATCACTTTCTTGTAGTTTGTATTGTTCAAATAGTGTAGACAACTTTAATAATCTAATTATGTAATTGCATAATAGATTTTTCATCGTGTATTTTTTTTAAACCGTTCTTTCTAAAAATTGGCATGCCATTGTGCTGTGCGGTTACATGTCACAGCTCACCTTCAAGTTGACATCATAACTTTCTTCAATGTCGTGATTACGATGTTCAGTAAAAGTAACTTATTAACTATCGCTCCTTAGTTTCTGTGACAAGTATGTATCTAGAATATAAAATCTTTCAATTTTCCAAGTGAAAAACTAAGAATAAGGATGACGATTTTTTATTTTTTTTTGCATTCAAATAAGCATTTAAGTAAGATTGGCACAATATGTATAGTCAGATGTGTTCTACAATAAGAGATGATGTATACTTATCTATATAGTAACTAACAGTGCCATATAGCCAAGGATTGTCGAAAAATATAAGTGGAGTGCCAGAGAAAAAAGCTCCCAAACATATTTAGTTATCATAAGCAAGTGTTGATGTATTGCGTAGTAAGTAGATAATTAGAACCAATGACATCCAAAAGAAGTTCAAGGTGACCAACCTAACGGATCTGAGAATAAGAGGTTCATCACTCCAGATAGTTTGCAAGATATGTGTCTTCAAATGGACAGGCGAGCATAAATGATCGGTATTAGGCTGCATGCATACATACAAATACAAAATTATATACACAAACAGACATGCATAAATACTTCTATGCATATATACATAAGGACATACATCAAACCAACATATATTGGTATTAAACAACAATACTTTTTGGTACCCTCTTAAGTGGTCATATGTAAACCCGCATCAATGTGCCATAAACATAACTTTATTGCTAAAGCCTTGACACCATGAAAGAGAATTTACATTTTAATTATGAAGGCCGCCAGTAAATCAACTAACAAAAAACTGGAAACATTTGACATAGGAATTAAGGTTAGATATTAGACTATCAGTTAACGAGTTTGGCTGTTAAAAAGTTCTCTTGATATTCGTAAACCATTATATACTTGATGGTAAAATAAATCTAGTGATAAAACACCCTTTACAATGAAAAAATTAAGTTAATTTACAATATTGTTCGTACTATAGTGTTGATGTTTCCTATATCTTTACTACAGTAAGATACAGTTCGGCCCCCCTTAATCACAAATCCTGGCTCCGCCCTTGCTTGTTACATTATGAAACTTAAACATTTGACAGCTGTTGTAACATGTATGGGTTGTTCTTCCCCCCTTTTGCTTCATTTACCATGGGCTTGCAGACTAGCTGGCAAATCATTGTACATATCCTTAACAATTCCAACTTCGATAACATATTTAGATGGAGATCTTCTAGGTAGTGAGGGGAATAATATGCAACCTGACTTAGGGCCTCGGTAGAAGGGTGTGGACTTAAAGTTCTGATGTTTCATTTCATTATATCGATTTATGATTTGTACTAGACTACAGGCCTGAAAGACAAGGTAAAAAGCCAAGCAATCTACCAAAAAGGTCCATTTTTATATTTGGTGATGATTAACAGAACAAAAAAAGGATACTAATCACTTGCTGTAGGTTGCAATCAATAATTACCAGTTGTATAACTTATGACTATTATCTAAAATCTTTAACTAATTGCATTTTGTTTCTGTAGGAGGTTAGCGCTGTATTGTGGATATTCCTATTTCTGGAAAGGACTTTCTTTGTGGCTTGTAGAACTCACATCATAGGAAATAATCTGAACCGATACTGCATTGACTGTGATTTGGCAGTATGCCGAAACTGCGTCTCAGGAGAAGCTCATGCTCACCACAGAGTGATAACTATATACAGACTTACCCATCAAGACGTAGTCGCCCTGGATGAAATAAATCAATACATTGATTGCACAGGGATACAGGTATTCCCATTATCTAGAATCAAGTTCATTTCCATAATTTTCATATTGCATAAGCCGTATGCTTGTTTATGTGTGCTTCTAGAAAGAATTCCATATCTATGATCTATGACTGAATCTACAACGATGTAACACACGCCAGTAGACTAGTATTTTACCTTAGTATTTCCTCAAAATCTTTTACCTAAACTAAGCAGCTATAAATGTTTCTTAACTTAAAACTAATCGTCAAATTAAACCCATTTTAACCTCCCAATAAGTATCATCTCAATCATATAGAACACGTTTCAATATATCACCCACAATATATCATTCTAATTTCATATAATATGCATTTTCTATCCATATGTCAATATTAATTCTAATAGCATGTAGACATCAATATTATACTCCTTCCCAAATGCATCACAGCATTAAAACTATATACGGGAACATAATTGACATATTATTCTTCAAATTAACCGATATGTAAGGGTCATATACACACAAAGTCAAGGAGAACTCCTCCAAGAAAAAGAACTCAACATTAATTATTGTGGAAGGCGCTAAATCTTAGTAAATTCAGGAATCAACTAAACAAAGACAAAATATCCTTGCACATTCACACTAACATGTAAACGGGCAGAATGGTTTTAAAAAGCAATTGTTCTAACTCAAAATATACATACAATTCACTAGTTGAAAAAGACTTACTAACATACAACATAATACATATCGTTCATAGTGCAAAACCATATATATCTGCAGACACGTTGCTGCACAAAACTAAAACTCAACTAGCTACTCTTGTATATACAAAAGTTTGGGAGTTCGAAATCCCGAAACACATTTTCCATAACCATAACTAAAATCTCCGTTATCCTTAAGAATCGACATTATATCATGATAATATTTCATATATGTAACTAATCATCAACAGATCATCTATTCACAAATTAAGACATCTTAATCATCAACTACGAATGCACCAAACTGATTGATGTCTTACAAAGCTAAAACAACAAATTTATCAGCTTCATATACAAGACAGTCAACGTATGATGAAGAAATAAAAAGTAGCTGTGAGTTCAGGAACAGGATTTCAGTCGGTCATTTCATTAAACACCTTATCAGTAACTAAAACTAGTTCAAATAGATGCATAACTTTGAATGATGAAAATTTGAAGATGCAATAAACACAAACCGAGATTATGTCCGGTAACTGATAACCTAAGTTATTAATTAGGTTACAACTCGTCATTTATTGATTATTTAAGAGGGGTTCGCTAAAAGAAAAGTAACCTATTTGAATGTAATAGATGGATTGCTTGATTTTGAGCCTATAGGATTATCGTTTCTAACCATTGAAAGTATCTCAAAACTTTACCAATCAAAACCAAAGCTTTAAAAATAACAAGGACTGTGATTAAACAAATGATTTAGCAAATGTTTGATTTGATTCCCCTAACTAGATGGATCTAAAGGATTAAGTTAATGGCGAAATTGTTTTGAAAAGCATTGGAAAAACATAGATAAACTTCGAATTTGAACCTATTTTAACTTCCACAACAACGTTACCCAATCCCGCCATGGCAGGGTATGGGGGAGGTGAAATGTAGACAGATCATACCCCTACCCTTGAGAAACCCGCGGTTAGGGAGACTGCTTCCAGGTAGACCTCCGGCTAAGAGAAGGAAGAAGAAAGGGTCGGGCACACACGCCCCACGCATGCCCACACGCACACACACACACACACTCGCACTCTCACACACATACGCACATACACACCACACGCACAACACACACGCATAAAAACACCCACACACACCACATATATATAAATATTTGTGCAAGCTAGATAAATGGAACAAGGCATGCGAAGGCAAGAAAACAAGATAAATAACGGGCAACAAAACACATTGAAAATAAACACATAGAAAGAACGGCGAAGGCAAACAAGCATACAACGCAATGCACCAAAAACCAAACAATAAAAGGCCACGGGAGAAACATAAGCAAGAGCGACCATAAACAGGAAGGCATACATAAGTAACAGACCACAAAGAGAAAGCTAAGGGAAGCTAAAACCAAGGGCAAAGCAAAAGGAGGGAAAGAGGGCTCCTACCCGCCCTAAGGGCGACTAGCCTAAGAAAGAAACTAAAGGGAGCAAAACCTAAGGGCAACGCAAAAAAGGGAAAAAAGGGCTCCTATACACTACAAGGCACACAGGCTATGAAACGCAAAAACCCAAAAGGCGCAAGGCAAAGCTACTACTAAGCTCCTACAACCTATAAAGCAAGACCTAATCAATGTCCTAAAACTCCTACCTACTAGTCCTAATTCTATCTCTCCAAGCGTTCCTATCAGAGGTCATGTCCTCAGACAAGCGAAGCTCTTTCATGTCCTGTTTAAGTCTATCTTCCCATCTAAGTTTAGGTCTGCCCCTTCTCCTCGAGCCGTCGACTAATAAGGCTTCAACTCTCCTAACTGGTGCAGTTTGTGGTCTCCTCTTGAGGTGTCCAAACCATCTCAACCTTCCTTCCCTCATCTTGTCGATTATAGAATCGACCTCAAGTTCTGCTCTGAAAACTCCATTCGGTATCATGTCAACCGTGGATTTGCCACAAGTCCACCTCAACATTCTCAATTCCGCCACTTCCACCCTGTTTTCTTGAGCCTTCGTGATCGGCCAACACTCTGAGCCATATAGCATAGCTGGTCTAATCGCGACCCTATAAAATTTTCCCTTAAGCTTTAAGGGAATTCTCCTATCACATAGCCCTCCATTTCACCCAACCTGCTCTAATGCGATGAGCAACATCATCGTCTACTCTTCCTGATGTATGAAACACCGAACCCAGAGAGATATCTGAAAGACTCCTTTGGTTGAAGGATCCGGTCTCCGATACGAGTCTCCACCTCTTGGTGGACAACCTCGTACCTACCGAAATCACATCTAAGGTATTCTGTCTTGTCTCGGCTTATCCTTAGGCCCTTGTCTTCTAGAGCCTTCCTCCACTTCTCAAGTCTTGTTTAACCCTTCCGCCGATTCTGCAATCAACACAATTTCATAAAATATCATGCACCAAGGGACGTCCTCTTGTATCCCCCGCGAAATCTCATCCAATATTAAGGCGAAGAGGTATGCCCTGATGTAGACCTACTTCTACACGGAAAAACTCTGTGTCCCCCACTGAGCGTACGCGGGTCTTCGCCCCCTCGTACATATCTCTTAAGACTCTTAAGTATGTCCTTGGTGCTCCCTTATCTATTAGCGTTCTCCAAACCAACTCACGCGGTATACAATCATAGGCCTTTTCCAGGTCTAGGAAAGTCATATGCAAGTCTCTTTGTCTTTCCCTATACTTCTCCATAAGGCTTCTAAGAAGGTGAATAGCCTCGGTCGTAGACCTTCCCGGCATAAAACATTCATACATACCTTTAAATTGAACCGTTTAACTCTAAAAAGGAATATTAATCGAGCTTATCTTGGATGATTGATCTGGCGTTACTGAAACAAAAAGTATGAGATACATAAAAAAGGAAGTTTTTTATTAGGGGGTATTTGTTTAGTACTATGAGATATATGAATAAATCGATGTGTTTGGATTATATCTTCTTTACTTTATTTTTATTCTGTCGTTAAAATAAAAGTGACATATTAAAAGATTTATATTTTTTTTCTCACAAAATATCAACATGATGTATTATTTTAAAATTAAGAATACTCGTTTTATGTTGTTTAGTGTCATTCTAAGGTAAATTTACTTCAGATGATATTTAAAGAGAACTTACCAAGTATATGTGAGATAGTAAATTAGATTTTTTAATCATATATTTTTTTGTCATTACAATTTACAAACATAAAATGCAAAAACAAATCAAAGTCGGTGATGTTAAAAAATACTCTAGATCTAACAATGAGATGATCAAAACAACAATAACTAGATCTAAGACTAATAAAAAAAGTTTAAGAAAAGAAAGAACACAACTCCACAACTCAAAAAACAATCAAATTCTACAAAGAAAAGAAATGATTATATCTAAAGCACGGATTTAATGTTTTAGAAAAAATAAACGAAAATTTTAATTGAAGAAACACCTGACATTTGGTGGTTGCGGTGATGGTGCGATGACAACGATAAGGGTAGAGCGGTGTTTCATAGAACAAAAAAGCAATGTTTTGAAACCCGGTTCGACCCGGCCGGGAACCGGTTGAACCGGTTCCAGTCGAAAAAACAGGTCAAATTAAAAGGGTTTTCATATTTTCGAAACCCGGTTTGACCCGCCGGGTTTAAGATGACCCGGGTCAACCCGGTTCTCGAAACCCGGTTTGACCCGGCCGGGTTTTGGTTTTTTCATGTTTTTTTATAAATAAAGTAAGTTTTTTATATATATTTGCAACGTAATTTTATTTGTTACATGTTATATTTGGTAGTAAATCGTTTTTAGCTAAATATAAGGTATATTCATAATTTATATATATAATTTTTTGTATTATTGCAAATATATATATATTTTTTTTAAAACCGGGTTGACCCGACGGGCGAACCGATAACCCGGTGACCCTGTGACCCAATGACTCGACCGGGTCGTTTAGAGACCCGGTTTTCAAAACGTTGCAAAAAAGTGAATGTATCGTTCATCGAATTTTAAGATTTGATTTATAGCGAAGAGAGATATTTGTGTTTTTTGTATTTAAAGGAAACAAAGAGATAAGAATTTATTAAATTTTAATGTATGAAAACTGCTATGTAAATGGTTTAAGAAAACCAACAACGGTTTCACATAATAGTTATATATTATTTTATTGTTTTTTCAAGTAAACCGAAAACCAAACATTAAATTGGCTAAGCTATCAATTAACAAGTTCAAGTGGTTCATCCGTTCCAAAAAATCGGATGACGTCAAAATTGCATAATAACTAATATAATTTAATTCATATTTTAAATAAGAACAATTCTTTGGAAATTTTACTATTCGTCAATAGTAGCACTTTTGTTTTAATTTTCTGCAATTCATAATGTATAATTATAAAATCGGAACTGTAATTAAAATACGTTAGTGCAATAAAACATTCTTTTCCAACTCCTTCCACCTGAGTTTGAGACCGATAAGGGGCAATTTTTCTAGAAAAAAAAATTCAAAGTTTTGCAAATGTATAAAATCACCCTTAAAGTTTAATAGTGTGATCAAATAGTGTTAAAGTTTATAAAATCTATTTATTGCATGTAGAAAGAAGTTTCAATTAGTGACTAATAATATTGCCCTTATTTTTAACTGGTAAAAACATCACCGTAAGCGCGAGAAAAAACCTCCTCGTGACTAATATATCTCTGAGTATTATCATAACAAAAACCAATTAAGTAAATTATTATGTTAACTTAGTCAGCTATCAAATATTGAATAATATTATTACATTTAGTTTTGAAAATGTATAAAGTCTAACTTAGTCAGCTATCAAATATTCAATGGTTGATGTATTGCGTAGTAAGTAGATAATTAGAACCAATGACATCCAAAAGAAGTTCAAGGTGACCAACCTAACGGATCTGAGAATAAGAGGTTCATCACTCCAGATAGTTTGCAAGATATGTGTCTTCAAATGGACAGGCGAGCATAAATGATCGGTATTAGGCTGCATGCATACATACAAATACAAAATTATATACACAAACAGACATGCATAAATACTTCTATGCATATATACATAAGGACATACATCAAACCAACATATATTGGTATTAAACAACAATACTTTTTGGTACCCTCTTAAGTGGTCATATGTAAACCCGCATCAATGTGCCATAAACATAACTTTATTGCTAAAGCCTTGACACCATGAAAGAGAATTTACATTTTAATTATGAAGGCCGCCAGTAAATCAACTAACAAAAAACTGGAAACATTTGACATAGGAATTAAGGTTAGATATTAGACTATCAGTTAACGAGTTTGGCTGTTAAAAAGTTCTCTTGATATTCGTAAACCATTATATACTTGATGGTAAAATAAATCTAGTGATAAAACACCCTTTACAATGAAAAAATTAAGTTAATTTACAATATTGTTCGTACTATAGTGTTGATGTTTCCTATATCTTTACTACAGTAAGATACAGTTTGGCCCCCCTTAATCACAAATCCTGGCTCCGCCCTTGCTTGTTACATTATGAAAAACAAAACATTTGGACAGCAGTTGTAACATGTTGGGTTGTTCTTCCCCCCTTTTGCTTCATTTACCATGGGCTTGCAGACTAGCTGGCAAATCATTGTACATATCCTTAACAATTCCAACTTCGATAACATATTTAGATGGAGATCTTCTAGGTAGTAAGGGGAATAATATGCAACCTGACTTAGGGCCTCGGTAGAAGGGTGTGGACTTAAAGTTCTGATGTTTCATTTCATTATATCGATTTATGATTTGTACTAGACTACATGCCTGAAAGAACTAGGTAAAATAACAGCCAAGCAAATCTTTACAAAAAAACGGTCCATTTTTATATTTGGTGATGATTAACAGAACAAAAAAAGGATACTAATCACTTGCTGTAGGTTGCAATCAATAATTACCAGTTGTATAACTTATGACTATTATCTAAAATCTTTAACTAATTGCATTTTGTTTCTGTGGAGGTTAGCGCTGTATTGTGGATATTCCTATTTCTGGAAAGGACTTTCTTTGTGGCTTGTAGAACTCACATCATAGGAAATAATCTGAACCGATACTGCATTGACTGTGATTTGGCAGTATGCCGAAACTGCGTCTCAGGAGAAGCTCATGCTCACCACAGAGTGATAACTATATACAGACTTACCCATCAAGACGTAGTCGCCCTAGATGAAATAAATCAATACATTGATTGCACAGGGATACAGGTATTCCCATTATCTAGAATCAAGTTCATTTCCATAATTTTCATATTGCATAAGCCGTATGCTTGTTTATGTGTGCTTCTAGAAAGAATTCCATATCTATGATCTATGACTGAATCTACAACGATGTAACACACGCCAGTAGACTAGTATTTTACCTTAGTATTTCCTCAAAATCTTTTTACCTAAAACTAGCAGCTATCTAAACTGTTTCTTAACTTAAAAATTATCGTTTCTAATATTAAACCCATTTTAACCTCCCAATAAGTTTCCATCTCATATATATAGAACTACGTCTTCTATATACTCTACCCACCCGAAGTACTTTATAGTTTTAAATCATTGTAACGCGCGTGCTGTTTCTTTTTGTTGAAAAAATTAAACAAATATTGAACCATAAAACAACGAAGAAAATACAATGGACACGTTCAGTCAAAATCTAAGATTTGTTTTCTTTGATAATCCAAGTAAGTACCTTCAATACCTTCCCAATATATGTTTTATTGATAGGTCTTCTTGTTATATTAAGATCGTATTAAATGTTGCTTCCTTTATCTCCAAATTGTTATTTTAAGACTCCTCGATTGATCATATATTATCTTCATTCATTAGACTCGGCACAATAAGAGGCGTGGCAGACTCGGTCATTCTATCTCGACGTGTCCCCCTATTGTTTGTGTACACCGCCAACGCGTCCCCCAAAAAGAAAATGGAGATATTGGTTTTTTAGCGACCGATTCGCATGTCGGTCCCTGACTTGTTTATGTGTGTGGTTATTTATTTAAAATGTATTTTTTGAAATTCAGGTTTTTGTATTCTCGGTCTTTTTTTATTACATCAAGGATTTGTTTTAGCAAAACTACTATAAATTGTATGTTTGTAAGTTGTAAAAGTGAAAGCTATTACTTGCAAAACTATTGACATGAGCATAAGTTTATAGTTTTTTTTTCAAAAATTTATTTGTAAATTAACTATTTGACATGAATAATAAGAATGTAAAACTGACATAGAAAAAACTAAACTCAATATATTAATAATAATCATAGTGTTTTTAGACAACATGTTTGTTATAGTCATTAACGACGTGCATTCCATATTGATGTAGCAATATTATTTCGGATTCATTTTTCATTTAGAGACATTTTCAATGTCTGTTTCGTGGCCACGAACATTGTAAAGTTTATTAGGTGGTATGATACGGCTTGATCGTAGTAAATATCATATTTTATTCATCACTATTACGAATGCCGGTATGCAAAGTAAAGGTGTCTATAATGACATCAATTTGAGTTTTCACACTAAAGTAGACATTCTACCAAACATTTTCCACCGTGTTTTTAAATTCCAAACGACTTCTAAAATATATCACCGTACGTGTTAATCATATCCAGTAACAAATCTATAAGGTGCTGTTTGGTTCGCCTATATTGGATGGATTTTGGCGTATTTGAAATTAAAAGTTGCTAGAAATCGTGTTTGGTAATGTATATCAGTGGGGTTTAAAAGTTAGTGGAGCCTAATATTTAATGTGTTAGAAATGCTGTTGATCACAACACAACAACATTACCCAATCCCGTCATGGCAGAGTATGGGGGAGATGAAATGTAGACAGATCATACCCCTACCCTTGGGAAACCCGCGGTTAGGGAGACTGCTTCCAGGTAGACCTCCGGCTAAGAGAAGGAAGAAGAAAGGGTCGGGCACACACGCCCCACGCATGCCCACACGCACACACACACACACTCGCACTCTCACACACATACGCACATACACACCACACGCACAACACACACACGCACAAAAACACCCACACACACCACATATATATAAATATTTGTGCAAGCTAGATAAATGGAACAAGGCATGCGAAGGCAAGAAAACAAGATAAATAACGGGCAACAAAACACATTGAAAATAAACACATAGAAAGAACGGCGAAGGCAAATGGTTGGCTGGATTCACACCGTAAATATATATAATATATAACAAAATATAAAATATATATCTAAGTGTAAAAACCAGCAATATCAATGATACCGAGAAGTAGTATAGAGCTTTCCCGGGTCGTTTATCCCCAACGAG
>BQNB010093539.1:0-20687 GCA_026074375.1 Tanacetum coccineum
AGATGAGTCATCGGTCGGGAAATTTTGGAAAAATCCTTAATGAACCGTCGGTAGAAACCGG
This sequence comes from Tanacetum coccineum, assembly GCA_026074375.1. Taxonomy (NCBI): domain Eukaryota; kingdom Viridiplantae; phylum Streptophyta; class Magnoliopsida; order Asterales; family Asteraceae; genus Tanacetum; species Tanacetum coccineum. Next base: position 62 of record BQNB010093539.1, read on the forward strand.
CATGACCGAGAAAACTCCGAACACCCTTGACGATGGTGGGATGAGGTAACTTAGCAATCATATCGACTTTGGCTTTATCGACCTCAATCTCATTTTTGGAAATCTTATGGACAAGGACAATTCCTTCCTTGACCATGAAATGACTTTTCTCCCAATTTAGACAAAGATTGGTGTCTTCACACCTTTTGAACATCTTGTCCAAACGAGAAAGGCAATTTCCGAATGAATTCCTAAAGACCGAGAAGTCGTCCATAAAAACTTCCATTGTTTTTTCGACCATATCATGAAAGATAGCCAACATACATCTTTGGAACGTGCCCGGTGCATTGCATAAGCAGAAAGGCATGCGACGATAGGTGAACGTTCCATAATGACACGTGAATGTGGTCTTTTCTTGATCTTTAGGGTCGATGGAAACTTGAAAGTAACCCGAGAAACCATCGAGAAAACAATAGTACTCGTTCCCCGCTAATCTCTTGAGCATTTGATCCATAAAAGGAAGTGGAAAATGGTCTTTACGGGTGGATTCATTTAACTTATGGTAGTCAATGCATACACGTCACCCCGTAACCAATTGAGTAGGAATTAACTCGTTTTCATCATTTTCAACAACGGTAAAGTCACCTTTTTCGGTACGCAATGTACGGGGCTCACCCAAGGACTATCCGAGATCTGGTAAATTAATCTGACTTCAAGAAGTTTTTCAACCTCCTTTTAGATGACCTCGTGGATTTTAAGATTGACCCGTCTTTGATGTTGGACCGCCGGTTTGTAGTCCTCTTCCATAAGAATCTTGTGAGTACAAATTATGGGTTTAAATACCCTTGGATTCGGAGAGTTTCCAAACGATGGCTCGCTTGTCTACTTCAAAACCTTTATGAGAGCGCTTTTCCTCGACACTCAATATTTAGCAATTATGATGGGAAACTGTCGTCACCTTCCAAAAATGCGTATTCGAGATGAGGAGGTAAGTCCTTGAGTTCGACCTTGGGAGGTTCATCAATTGAAGATTTATCAGTTTTAGCTTCACAAACTTTAAGTTCTTTTTGAATTTCAGGCAAATAATTTCCTTGAGTGGGAGGGGGTAATGATGGATCATCATTGAGAAATGCTTCAAGAAGAAGAATATCCCCCTCCGGGTCATAATAAGAGTGATCAACTTCTGGTGAAGTTGGATCATCTTCAAGAGCGAGGAAAGCATCGACTTCCTCGAGAAGAAAATCACTATCCCCGAAGGGAGTGAGAGTCGGAGAAGAGGTAGAAACGATCGGGTCATAATAAGGAGTGGGATTGCCACTCGCGATCACATCGGAGAAACCGAGAACTTCTTGAGAATACTCCTCACAAGCCATTTCAATGACGTCGATTCGGTTAACCGAATTATCATTGTAATTAGAGGAGTATCTCGAAGTTTGATCAAGATTGAATGTTATGGCTTCTTTTCCAACACGAAGAGTTAATTCTCCTTCGTACACATCAATCAAAGCACGTCCGGTCTTTACTTTTTTTTTTTTTAAATAAGAAGGATCTCCCGAGAATTAGGGGAACTCGGGGATCGGCATCAAAGTCTACGACTACAAAGTCGGTCAGGACCTGGAACTTTCCTACTTTTACGTAGACATCATCGGCGATACCGATCGGTTTGGTGATCAAACGGTCCGCAAGTTCAAGAGTCATACAAGTAGGAGTGAGCTCCGAAAGAGAAAAATTTTCCCACATGGATAATGGCATGAGATTTATGCTAGCGCCAAGATCGGCCAAGGCTAAGCATTCATCCATTCCGGGAAAATCACACGGTATGAGAAATTTGCTGGGGTCTCCAAGTTTTTCGGGTAACTTGTTGAGGATAACCGCCGAACAATGCTCATTCAAAGGAGTTCTAGCCATTTCACTTAATTTTTCTTTGTTTCTAATTAAAGCTTTAAGAGTCGAGGCAAATTTTGGCATAAGAATCAAAGCATCCGTAAGGCTACATTCGAAACTCAAATCTTTAAATATTTCATAGAATTTCTCAATTTGTTCATTAGCTTTTTTCACGGCGCCTTTCATCATTAAGTCTCGAAGGATACGGAATCGACGATTTCAAGTTAGGAATCGGAGCACTAACGGGAGCAACAACGGGCTCAGAATTTGGTACTTGAGGTTGAACTTGGACAACCAGAGGTTGGACGTCTTTGGTGCTTCCGTTATTAGTAGGAGGCACCGTGTCCTTTGTCACCTCGGTTTCACGTTCCACTACTTTAGGAAGAGAAGAAGAAGTAGTAGGAATCGTGGGTCCTTGATAAGCAACACCGCTTCGGGTGGTAATACCCTTCAAATCTACCTTCGGGTTAGTAATGGTATTACTAGGGAGTGTCCCTGAACCTGAAGTAGAAGCGGTATTGGAATTCACAAATTTGGAAAGCATGTCCGTTAAATTGGTCATTTGATTTTGCAAGTTTTGATTTTGGTCTTGCATGTTTCTCATCACTGCATCATTAGCTTTGACATAGTTTTGAAAATCATCCTTCGACACACCTTGTGTTTGCGGAGCCGGAGCTTGGTAAGGTGGAGCTTGGTGAACCGGGGGTTGATTAATCGGGGGTCGATAAATTTGGCTTTGGTTGTAATTATTCCCCCGGTTTTGGTTGTAACGGTTTTGGTTATTTCCTTGGTTTTGTTAAACGGGAGGAAAACCGGGAGGTCGAATTTGATTAGCAATCGGGGCTCGGTAACCGGTATTTCCTTGATTGAAATTAGCTGCGGCTGCTTGGGAAACATATTCTTGAATATTGTCACGATAAACGTTGCCATCGGTGGCGGGACAATTTCGGTAAGAATGAGTACCACCACAAGTAACACAACTTTCCTCGACCGCTTTCACGGGAGCGGGAGCTTGGGTTTGGTTTTTCTTATCGAGAAGTAAGGCTTTCACCATATCTTTAAGTTCGGCAACATCGGGAGAAATACCGGGGGTAGAACTGCTCGCACTCACTTTGGCAACAACCGGTTTGTTACGTGAATTACAAACTTTGGATTTGCTCTCGATGATTCTTAGGCAATCACGAGGCATTTTATCCAAAAAGTTACCACCCGCGGCGGAATTCAACGAATCTTGATCATTAGAGTTCAAAGCATTATAGAAAGTATCGAGTTGATGTAATTCCAAAAATCCATGATGTGGGCATGCCCGAAGAAGATCATTGAATCGGTCTCATGCCTCGTAAAAAGTTTCATCAAATCGTTGTTGAAATCTCATGATTTCATTTCGAAGATTTGTTGTTTTAGAAGGAGGGAAGAATTTGTTGATGAATTTCGAAACAAGATCATCCCATGTGAGAATCGATCGAGGGGGTTCTTTTTCAAGCCAAATCCGGGCGGCACCCTCGAGGGAAAATGGGAAAAGCATAAGCTTTACCGACGTACTCGGGACGTTCGGGAACTTCATCGTAGAAGTGATCTTGTTGAAATAACGGATGTGAGCATGAGGGTCTTCTTTGTCATGTCCGAAGAATTGTTTGTTTTGAACGAGGGTAAGCAAACCATCTTTAAGCGCAAAGTTTGTCCGCGGGTGATCTCGGGCACAACAATGGCAACCCGTAACCCTCGGTGTGTGCTTCAGCAATTGAGCCATAGTACATTAACGTCTCATCGTAACTACGGGAGGACTTGATTTTCAATTGGTTTCCACAAGATTAAAAATGGTTCAACAAAAGTCGGTTGACTTTGTTGTTGGTTGACGTTAGAAATTACGAGATTGAGAACAGTGCGCAGTCTCTTAAATGTAAAAAAAAATTTTATACTAATTTTTTTTGGATTTTTTTTGGTTTTTTATTTTTAATTAAGTTTTTTTTTGGTTTTTTTTTCACAATGTATTCACAATGTATAATGAGATAAGACACTTAAACCTAATAATCAACTCGCTTCTCGGTAACTCTTCAAAGAAAAACGCACAAAGGAGTTTGTTTAACTTTAAAAGGTGAGCCGTACCTCGCAAGAGACACAAAAGGTAAAACCCAAACTAGATGTAGATTTGAGTGGAGAACCCGTAGACCAATCTGATTATCGTAGTAAAATCGGGTCACTCATGTACTTGACATCTAGTAGACCAGACTTAGTGCAAGCAGTATGCTATTGTGCACGTTATCAAGCACGACCAACTCAAAAGCACCTCAAGGAGGTTAAAAGAATCTTTAAATACCTAAAGGGTACCATTAACATGGGACTCTGGTATCCAAAGGATTCTGGCTTTGAACTAACAGCATTTTCAGACGCTGATCATGCCGGATGCCTTGATACTCGGAAAAGCACTTCTGGAGGGATACAGTTCCTTGGTGATAAACTTGTAAGCTGGATGTCAAAGAAACAAAACTGCACTGCAATGTCTTCAGCAGAGGCAGAGTATGTGGCGTTATCTGCAAGTTGTGCTCAAGTAATGTGGATGAGGACACAACTTCAAGATTATGGCTTCAACTACAACAAAATACCGTTGTATTGCGACTCTCAGTCAGCCATAGCAATCTCATGCAACCCCGTACAACACTCACGGACAAAGCACATCCATACTCGGTATCACTTCATAAAGGAACAGGTTGAAAATGGTATAATTGAATTATATTTTGTCAGAACTGAATACCAATTAGCTGACATGTTTACGAAAGCCCTTCCTGAGGATCGGTTTAAGTATCTTGTCAGAAGGATTGGTATGAGATGTTTGACTCCAGCTGAACTGGAGGTTCTGACAAATGAGACTGCTTGATATCATCATCAAACATCACCATGTACATATTTTTGAGAAAAGCAAAATACAAAAATATAAAACTTCAAAAAGAAAATACAAAATCAGAAAATCAGAAAATTTCCAAAAAGATTCTTCTCGACATGTCTCTTGGAATCGATAACATTTACGTGCTTAGAAATGTCGATTAACATTGACACGGGTGTGTAAATGAAGTTCGAGCGAGAGTTGCAAATAGTTTCAAAACATGTCATTTCTAATTTTCTAAATGGCTTATGTGCAAATGTCAGTACATAACCCGGACTTCAAATAAAGGAAGGTTTATAACTTATCCTCACAACGAGAAAATTAACGTTTCTCGGTCTTGAGCTGTTCTTACAAGACATTCAATGTTTTTAGCTCAAGAAAAAGGATAGTGTACGTTTCAGTGCGCTTACCCTTACCGTTAGAAGAGAAGTCCTCTAACATCTGGTTTTTCAAAAAGTTGAACACAATTTTTCAAGAATTTCTCGATGACAATTCATAATCTTTCAAAATTGTGTGTTCAACACTCCAACCCTCACAATGTTTTCAAAAGACAACAATTTCTCAATTGGTCCTATTTTTGAGGGAGAGTTTTTCGAAAAACAAAGTTTTAATGTTCTTGGATACATCAACAATGAAAATTCTTATGTATTCAAAACATTATCAAATGTTCCAAACCATTCATGCTCATAATATTTTCTCCCCACAGAATTTTCAAGGCATATTTTCATCACAAGGTATTTCAAAAACTAAGTGTTTATTATTTAAAATAAGGGAAGAAAATGTAATTAAAATATGATCTATTCGACCCAATGTGCTAAAAAGTAAGAAAAGGTTTTACGGTTTGATCTTATACCCAACAACATCTTAATTTCATGACGATTCTGAAGTCATAAGGTGGTTAGGTTAGGAATCAATCCTATGATCCAACCAGAACCGAAGGATCTACCCAAGGATAATCCAAAGTTAGAAATAGCAGTCCTTAGGTATGATTAGAGATGAATGTATATGGGAATAATGCCGACTAAGATTGAGCTAACACTGGAACAATCACAACAAGGTATTAGTAATGACGTCCTGGTAAGCATTGAAGGCGTTGAAGAATGAAAAATAAATGTATGGATAAAGGTTCTAAAGAAAGAAGCCCTCCACACAACTTAAGGCAGAAACCGGGTCAATACATATGCTGTCAGAATGAAAAAGTAAATTATGGATAAAGGGTCTAAAAAAAGAATCCCTCCACACAAATTAAGGCAGAAACCGGGTCAATACATATCTTCAGAATCACACAAGTTGATTGGCTGAACATTGAAAAACGACATCATGGACCCAGGAATTGCTAAGCAACCAAACAACCCTTGCCAGCCATTGAGTTTCTCTCAAACAGAAACTTGTCTCATTTGTCAAGAATAACACACGTTATCTATGACATCTCACTACTCGAGATTGTTGAAATTGACATAGGTGGCAATATTCTCCAGCCCTCCGAGACTAAAACCAAAATGCACAAATCGAGTTCTAGACAGCCAAGAATTCAATCAAAATCTCGTTAGGGAAACACATTCCATTTCACAAACACCTTGGTGAACATCATCAGTTCACCAGCTGTAAACAATGGAGTCCTAACGCAATATCATTGTGAAATTTGCCAGAAACATTCAGATAGATACTCTTTAAGTAGTTCACAATCTGACGAATAGGAAATCCTTCCAGTTGTCCCTCCTCAAACAGCATTGCGAAAAAGTGACTATGCGAGATTCTATATGAATCAAACTTGCTAACAACTGGAATAACGATTTTGGATCACACAGTAAATGAATTAACGTTATGAAATTTTGATAAAACATGAACACTCTTGATGTGTTTTACAAAACACATTAAACGAGTGACACGTCATTGATTTTCAATCAATTTTCTCGTTTATTCACTAAACGGAAACCTTGCAGGTCAAACGGTGTAATCGCAACCTCAATCCCATTCAAATGCTCAAGCTTCGAAGACATACTAGCTAAAAGCTCAAGATTTAAAGAGACAAAGACCTTTCCGCTAACTCTGATATGAAGCATTCAAGAAAATGCAAAAGATGACATTTTGGTCAAAACAAAGTATCGCAAGAGCAAAATGAAAAGACAATACAAAGGCTCAAATCGAAGATCGCAAGCCTGAAGGAACAAGATTACACGAAGACAAAGACCAAGAACACTCGACTTAAACGACAAAGCAATCTCACTTCTCCCATAAGGAGTGTCATCTCAATGAACTCACATCGGGGGAGATTGTTAGCCTCAATTTTTATTGAGTCAATAAAGGAACTCGTTCCCATTGTACCAAGACCTCAACTTCGGGGAGATTGTTAGCCTCAATTATGTTTGTTAAGTACATGTCTTAATTAATCCTAGGTTGTACAAGATTTAGTTAAGATTTATGTGTAATACACAATGGTCCTTGTGTCATGTGATATGCAGAGGAAACAAGACAAATTGTGTTTGAGTTTAAGGTTTCCTTAACCTTAAACTAACTAAACATATATCCTTAAACTAACTATGGTAAACTAGGGGTTAAGGGTACATGTTGTAAGAGCTTGTTAGATTTTGTAAGAGATCCTCCTAATCCCTATGACCCTTAGACGCCTAGGATTATGTTTAGGGTACTAATGATTTGACAATTTCTAGTTATATGGGATAATGGTGTACTTAAGGTGGTTAATAACCATAGTATACAAGGTTTGTCTCATGCTAATGGTATCACATATCATGCCCGGACCTTGTAGTCTTAGTGACACAAAAACTGTATAACTTTTGTATTTAGGGCATAAAAGTGGGTATTGGTTTGAGTATAGATAGGTATAGGTACTCCCGGGTACGCCTAAATATATTTTTATTGCGAAACGTAAACGTTTTACGTAGCCAATAAAATAAAATGTGAAAACTTATAAATTATACTCCAAATAATTATATGACACTTGTTTGACGTAAAATTTTATTAGTTTGATGTCCGTGTACGTTGAATGATGGTTTTTAGTTTACGCGATTTAACTATATGATTATAATTAAGAGCGAACGCGTAAAACTCTAAAAATAAATAGTGGTAATAATTGAGTCGGGAAATGACCTGAAAATGTGAAATGTTACAAAATAGATCCAAAAGACCTTTCGAAATAAGAAATCGATCAAGTTTACTCATCTTAGAAGCCGATTTATGAGCCCAAGTATATGAATACCCTCCCAGGGGAAGGTCAACCAAACCTGCCAAAGATATGAAATTATTTAAAGCGTTAGCTCCTTGGATATTAAACGTAGAACCAAACCTTTCTTGCTCTGTTCGAGCTTCATTAAAATCAACCAAGACCACAGTTTCTCCATCCCACCTATTAATCAAAGAACATAAATATCCCCACAGCTCTAGCTTTTCAGATAACTCTTGAGGAGCATATATCGAAATGACAAGAAGTTTAGTAGAAGTAGGGATCCAAGTACCCATAATGGCAAGAAAATAATCTAAAGAAGAAACATGTTTTTTAATGAACATGTTAGAATCCCATACACAAAGAATACCTCCCGAGTTACCTATAGACGAACTCACAACATGATCAAACGCAAGATTACCCCACAACATCTTAATAGAAAACAAATCAATACTCTCCATCTTAGTTTCTTGGAGAGCAACGAAATTGATTTTATGCATCCAACATAGTTGTTTAATCCACCCTTTCTTTGCCTTGTGACCAAGGCCTTGAATATTTAAGGACATATAATTCATCTAATAACATTTCTATCTCCTCCTTGGTCACCAACAATTGCTTCTATATTTTTAAGCATCCTTCTATAGTTTGGTTACACGGTGTGACGCTTGTCAACGTCAAGGCAAAATCTTGCAAAAAGATGAAATGCCTCAAAATGCAATTCAAGTATGCGAGATCTTTGACGTGTGGGGCATCGACTTTATGGGCCCGTTCTCGTCTTCTCGAGGGAACAAGTACATTCTCGTAGCCGTCGACTATTTGTCTAAATGGGTTGAAGCAAAAGCGCTACCCACTAATGATGCTCGAGTTGTTGTTAAATTTTTGAAATCTCTTTTTGCCCGATTTGGAACTCCTCGTGCTATAATTAGTGATCGCGGTACTCACTTTTGCAATGACCAATTCGCGAAGGTCATGCTTAAGTATGGAGTTACCCACCGTCTTTCTACCGCGTATCATCCACAAACGAGTGGACAAGTGGAGGTTTCAAATCGTGGTTTGAAACGTATTTTAGAAAGGACCGTAGGTGAAAACCGTGCTTCATGGTCCGATAAGTTAGATGATGCATTATGGGCCTTCCGTACCGCTTTCAAAACACCCATCGGGTGCACTCCTTATAAGCTAGTGTACGGAAAGGCTTGCCATCTTCCTTATTAAGATTGAAACACAAGAAAAAAAAAAGCTATTGGGCTTGTTTTGAAACATTGTAATTTTGGGATCTTATGACAAGGAGTGATCACCGAAAAGTTCAAATGAATGAATTAAATGAACTTCGGATCAAGCTTACGAGAATCTTTAATCTAACAAAGGAGAAAACAGAAGAAAATTCATGACTCAAGATTAAGAAAAAGTTTTTTTCAACGTTGGTGATCGAGTTATTCTCTTCAATTCTCGATTAAATATTTTCTCGGGAAAGCTCAAAACCTGTTGGACCGACCATTCTCCAATTGCTCAAGTTTTCCATTATTGGTGTCGACGTCGAGTTATCTCAAACCGACAGACCAAACTTCAAGGTGAATGGTCATAGACTTAAACATTACTTTGGAGGGGACATACCACCGATGGTTGTCTCGGATCTCCAAACTTTCCCCATAGACCATTAAATTCGGGGTCGAGTCAGGCTCATGACTCCGTTAACAAAAACAAGCACTTCGTGGGAGGCAACCCATGCTTATCCTTCATAGTCGTATATTAATAATAATGTATAAGTATGATGTGAAGAGGCTCGTCTTTTTCTTTCTCGTGTTTCGTGTTTTGTGTTTTATGTCCAGGATTGCCCAGATTTTGAAAGCTCTCGTGCTCGTAGTTTTGTCTATCGGTCACTCGATCTTCAATCCTTCGCATGCTTATATATGGGAATCCGATATCCTAGATCTTGTTGATTAACATTTATCTATTAGCATAATTAATAAACGGCTTTAGATTTGCGTAGAGACCCCTTAATATTTAGATTATGCCTTGAAATAAGTATGGGGGTGACAGTCTCATATTGAGGACAATGTGTAGTTCTAGTATGGGGGTCTTTCAATTTGATCTTACTTGCATTTGCCTTGTCTCCACGTAACTCTGTTTTTCCACCAAAAATATGCCAAAATTAAAAAAATTAAAAATAGAATAAGTGTTTTGACACGTAGTTTTGTATTTTTAAGGTATAAATTTTGACTTGATCGAGCATGTTGCGCTCTAGCTTGCCCCTTAACTTATATAAATTTAAGCTTTTGCTAGTCTTTTATACAAGAAGCTTTAAAATGCGAATTCTAGCTTGAAAAAGCCAAGAGTTTGCAAGTTTTCATGATAGACTTTAAATATGCAAAGCTTGTTTTATTAGACTAAGCATTCGCGGATCTTTTTATTAAAGATTTTAAATTTGCGAAGAACGAGAAATGATAGAGTTTTATATAAGTTAGATGCTAAACATAGAGTAGTTGGATCTCTTTCAAGCTCATAGAGGTTAATTGTGGCTTTTTGCTCCCATCAGCTTAATAAACGTTATATAATTGTTGAATAAATAAAGTTACTTTAGGTTTTTGCGATTCTTAGTTTAAATCACTTCGTAGAGATTCCTTCTGGTGAAAGTAAGGTACACATCGAGGTTTTGTCAGTGTTGTGGGGAAATAGGCTACCGATTCCTGACGGCTCGCTACCGTTGTCTAGGTAGTTAAAAGACCACAGGACTTGAAATTTGGCTATAATAATAATAATTATGTAATAAACCGAAGCCGAAATAAGACCACTACCTCTTGCCGGCTCACAACCGATGTGGTAGTCGTTTAAAGGGTGGAGGTAATAATAATAATAAAAATTGTGGGCTGATAAAAGTTTACTGCCTCTTGCCGGCTCACAACGTTGTGGCTGTCTGCTAAATAAGGCACAAGTAATTATCGAGACTGATAAAAGTTTGCTGCATCTTGCCGACTCACAACCGATGTTGCAGCCTTCAAAAAGGTCGAGGATTACCGAGGTCGAAATAAGACTTTTTGGACCATGGTCGGCTCGCATACCGATGTGGCAGTTGATTAAAGGACCGGGGTTTAATAATGTTACAATAATAATAATAAAGCCAAATTTCGACTCCGGGGTTATCTAAATAGGATAACCCCTAAATCATGCAAAATTAGAACCTTAATGTGGACCTTATTCTCACCATATCGCAAAATGAACAAAACCGAGCACGGGAATGGAAAGAGCACGAGAAAACGAAGTCGAAGGCATATTTATCTATAATGGGCTAACCCATACCCATTTTAATGGGCCGGATCAACCCACTAAGGATTATTCCTTTCCATTTCACCATTAGTCCTTAACCTTAACTCCCGTTAATCCATTAAAATTATAACCTTTAATCTGGCCCAACTCATAACCAAAGCCCAAACCCAAGTCCACCCATTCCTGGTCAAAAGTCCACCTTATAACTCCTGGTCAAACATAAAAAACGCGCCCAAATTGAATTCACTATTCACCCTTCGTCCCAAATTTCACCCTGACACCCAATTAACCTAGCTTAAATGAAAATTAACCCTTCTAGATGGAAATGACGCACGTAATGATGCTCTTGTCAGTCCACACTGGCAATCCTAGGACATATCATTGGTAGATAGGACGTGGCTCTCAAATCAAGGGTCAAGATTAGATGATCAAAGGCGGTTTGGATTTAAGGGCTAAGATCAGAGAAGAAGGACGCTCCTCAAAGGTCTAGAAGCATCCCTCAATTGCTATAAATAGGGCTTTAGGTTTCATAGCTTAGTGTCTAGTTTTTAGCTTATTTTCTAGTGTTAGTAGCTTATTATAAATGTTTTGCTTATTGTATTTTTCTTTTGAAGCCTTGTAACTCTTTCAATATTAATAAAATTGCTATTTTACTTTTAATATTGTGTTTTGAAATTTGTTTTACCAAATAAGCAAATTCAAGCTTAGAATGTTTTGTGATACTATTTAATAAGCTCTAATAAGCTCCTTATACTAAATAAGCTACCTTGTATTCAGTTAAGCCCTTAAAGCTTAACTAAATCAGAACTTAACCTTATTCCACCTAAATTTACCTCAGCTTGTGTTTTGGATGATAAGCCAATTTGGGATGGGCTTATGGAAAATACCAGCTTGTTTTTAAACAAGCTGGAGCTTGTAGATCAGCTCTTTGAGAGCTTATTTGCCCTTGTTTAGAGCAAAGGGCAAGGTACTCTTCTCTTTTTCATTTTTAGCCTTATTATCTTATTTAGCTTATGTAATTTCTTATTATGGTTAATTCTGCTTATTAGTGTTTATTATGTCTTCTATTAGCTTAACTCATTTAGTTTATAGCTTATATTAATCTGTTTTTAAGTTCTACTTTGTTTTGTTTAAAACTGTTTTGAAAAACCAAAAAAATAAAAATGCTTATTGTTCTAGCTGATTAAATAGTACTTAATTGTGGTTGAATATTGCTTAAAGGTACTTCAAATACTTAGATCTTAATCTGTTTTAACTTTTTTACAACTTACACAAAACTGTTTTAAGCTTAAAAATGATTTTCAAACTTATTAAGGGGTGTTTGGCACAAGCAGTACTAACCAAGGTTAGTACTGCTTGATTGTCTTATGGCCTTTAAGCCAAGTTTGATGAGATCAAACTAAGCTTTTAAGACAGCTTTTATAGGTTTTCAAAAGTTAAAATATCTTTTTAAGGTTTTATTTGTTCATCTTTAGAATATGTGAGTTTAAAAGCTTATTGCATCAGCTTATTTGATAAGGTGCTAAGAAACTGCTTGTAGGTGTTGACTTCATGCTAGTTGATGGTCATAATGCAGTAGAAAAGGCTTTGGTTAAGTGTGCATTTATCAATTAAGTTTTTAGTCAAATCTGTCATAGTGTCTTAAATCTCATTTTCAAAAAGTTAAAACTCAGTTTTCATTAGTTAATTTAGGAAAGATAAAACTTGTTTTAAGGTCTGAATTTGATAATACAAGTAGTTTGTAGTATGAACATCATCTGTTTAAGCTTATTTAGAGAATTAGTGCTTATTTACTAGCTTAAACTTAGGTCTATAGTAGCCTTTTTAGTCTTTTATAAAACTTGAAAAAATCCAAAAACATAGTTATTAGTTAAACTGCCTTTTTTATTTGCAATTTTAAAAGCTTTTTAGTAATCATTAGTGTTAATTTTTGGCTTAATCCTATAGCTTATACTGTTTTCAGGTTTTAGCTGGTTAAAAGTCTTTTTGAGTCTTAAAATTGGTCTGCAAGTAGTCAGTTTTTTTCTAAAAAGCCAAAATCATTAGTAGTTAAGTCTGTCTTCTCATAAGTCCTTTTCTAGCTTATTTCTTAGGCTTATTTTCTTATGACCAGCTTAATTGTGTTCTTTAGATATAGGTGTTCATCTGTTTTTGCCTTTTAGCTTTTTGTTTTGCTTATTGAGTCCTAGGTTTAGCTTTAAAACTGTCATATCATACCAAAAAGCCAAAAATATTAGTTGAGTCTGTCACTTTTTCAAATCCTTTTGCTAGCTTATTTTCTAAACCAATTGTCTTAATTCTAGCTTAAATGTGTTCTTTGGGGATTAGTCTTTATCTGTTTTAAGTTTTTAGCTTATTCCAAAGTGCTTATTAGTTCTTAATTTAGTTTAAAGTTAGTCAAAAGTCCTTCAAATCTGTTTTATAGCAATCTGTCTTAGTGTCTGTTTAAGTGCTTTTTAGCTTATTTTGTTAGCTTATTTTTGGTCCTTTATGCTTATTAGGTCTAGGAGTGAGTCTGTTTTAGCTTATTTAAGTTTTCTTTTTGCTTATTTAGTCTAAATAGCCAAACAGTTTGTTATAAGTCATTAAGCTTTAGTTAAGCTAAACTGTCACTCTTCATTCTGCTTATTTCTAGCTTATTAATAAGTATTAGAATTAAGTCCTTTTCAAAAGTTGCTTATTATTGCTTATAGATTAGTTTTCAAAAAGAAAAATAAAAAAATGTTTTTAAAAAAAGAAAGGTCAAGCAGTTATAGCTTATTTCTTAAGAGTCTTATAGCCAAACTGTCACCTTAATTGAGGCTTATTCTAGCTTATTTGTAGTTTTTAGAAAAAGTGCTTTCATTAAAGTTTCTTATTTTTATTAGTAGTTAGCTTTTTCAAAAAGAAAGATAAAAAAATGTTTTTTAAAAAGGAAAGGTCACATGGGTCGAACCTGTGACCTCTCCTTTATAACACCAACACCTCAACACACACACTCACTACCAACCGCCCTTGGGTCTTTTTCGTTTATTACCTTGCATCATTTAATATATATAGTAACTTTTTAGTTTATGCTTATTAAGCTTATTTACTTATTTTAACAGCTTATCCGTAGGGCTTATTCTCAGTTTGAATTTTTCTTAGTTTTTAAATAGTTCAAAGTACTTTTCCTTAATTTTTTAGATTTTTATAAATTAGTTTATTATTTTTAGATTAAATCTATTTTTAATTCATAATAAATAAAAAATAAAGTCAAAAAAATATAATTCTTTTTTCTAAAATTATTTTTAATCATTTAGGATTTATAAAAAATAAAAACAATAGTTTTAAGGTTAAATTTTAATAGTTTAGGTAATTAGTCGCGTTTTAGAATCCCCGTTAACGTTTTCTAGCTTAAATACTTATTTGCTTTAGTTGTTTGCTTGCTTGTAATTGTTTTTTCATTTTCTTAAGTAGAATTAGAATCCAAAATCAAAATCCTTGAAATTATTCAAAGCACGCGATCACAAACTTAACCGATTCTCAATTCACGCTTCGTCGGGATACAACTCGGGAAGGTTTTGAATTTTACTTTGGATAAAAGTAATCTTCTTAAATCCTTACGGAATACTTATTACTATACTATTATTGATATTATCCTTATATACGTATTTGGAGACCAATCAGGTGCCAAAAACTTTGATGAGGTTGTGAAACTCCACTAAGTTTTATAACTCCCTAGGCAGTGTACCTAATCGTTATAGTGTAGTATAAGCAAGACTCGGGGGTTGTTATCGTTCTCTAGGGGAATAGCGTGTGAAGGTCCGAACTAGATGTAACTAAGGTCTACGGGTTTGAAAGAAGAATATTTTTGTATTTTATATTTTATGAAAGCAAGTAAATCTCAAGGTTGAAGGTTGGTTTGTTTTAAACTAATTAACTACTAATTCTGAATCTAATTTAATGGCGTGGAGGACAATTATACAACAAAGCGTATTTACCTAGGATGCACTCCTCCTTGCTAGCTATCCAAATCTACCTATTGCTTTGTCACACTTGTGATGTATGTGTAAGTAAAACCGAGAAGCATGACGAATTACACGAAAACGCCGTCTACATAATACCCGCTAGGGAGACGCACAAGCAAGGTAGTATGAAGACTGTTACAAGGCCCCTAGGTAGATAGACGCACATTAAAATACTTAAAAGGGATCATCCACAGATGGGTAAGGTAGTATGAAGACTATTACCGATGGAATCCTTTCTACACAATCATGTCGCTCTAGGCATCGATACAACACTTAAGTTGTTAATGTTCTAAAGCATAAACATGCACACACATCAATAAGAAGCAATAGGAAACAAGAATTATAAACTATAATCAATTATACTCATTGAATTTGCCACGCCTTAATGATGAATATAGAAGATCCATAATCATCAATAAGAAAATAACAAGATCTAATCAACTAATAACAAGTTTCATGAATTCCCAAATAAATACTAGATGAATTAGCCAAGCATACTTATATAAGAACAATCAACAATAAGAATTGAAGACATAATCAAGATATAATCAAGAATCCAAACTATTACAAGATGTTTATGGATGGAATAAGACCCTCTAAGTTGCTGGAAAAACACCTACCCAAACCATAGAATCAGACTTAGGGTTTGGGGCTTGATAAAAATGAAGTTATGAGGCTATATTTATAGGAAAACCCTAGGTTCGCAATCCCGACGCCGTCGCGGCGACATTTTTTACCAAATTGTAATATTTCTCGCTGCGATCGCGTGGGCTGTTAAATCGTCAAAATCCGAGTTCGTATGAAGGAGTTATGATCAAAACAATATCTGATACTTCTTGCGCAAGTGGAATGGTCTTCTTTACCACGTAACGCCGTCACAATAAATCGTGACGTCGTGGCTTCATCATCCAGACGACGTCTCATATTTTCCTGACGCCGTCTCCACCTTCTGTAAGAAATTCTTTGAGCCTTCGTTGTGTAAAGTTGCAATCTTGTCCCGTTTCTTCCAAAATTAAGCCCAAGTCACGTGTATTTCCTCCAAATGTCATCCAAGTGCTAAAAATGCAAAAAGAAACGATTAAGCGGATATTTTGAGCATAATTGCATGGTTATAGGGGTTAAATGACCACGAAAAAAGTGTATAAAATTACACCTCATCAATATACTTAGAGCCACACTCTTTCAATTCTCTCTCTAATCTCTCTGCAATTATCTCATAACACCCATACTTATCCTCGCGTCGGAGGTTGGTCTCGGATTCAAAACCCGAGGCGAGCTAACGGTGTTCTCTCTTATTTTCAGCTAGGGTACGAAGGAGCAGTCTCCGAAGGAACCAAACTGGACCAGGCATTCCCTTAAGTTCGAGGCATATTTACCAAGTCTAAGCACCGAACGTAAATTTACATCAACACATACTAATCCCAAAAGTGCCATGTTATTATTTTCATTGTTTAAAATTAAAACTCAAATATAAAAAAGAAATGTTAACAAAATTAAACCTTAAATCATTGTTCATAGCAACTGTAGTAATTGTTGCTTTTGATTATTATACTAGTGATGTTGTGATGGTTTGTTTGATATCGATTGTACTTGCAGCATCTGTTCCATTTGACACCCTAGTTTTTAACAACATACATAATAGCGTATAAGACGTCCAACTCAACTAGCTAAGGATCATACACTCGTAATATGCCCATGACTAGCTCAACGGGGCTAAGGGACCGACACAACCCGCCTGAGAACCAACGTCAAAATCCATACACCAACAAAGGCAAGCTTGACAAACACGGCTAGGCGGCCATTAGACCGGGAACTTCTTCGAGAAGCCTCACAACTGACAACACATGTCACCACCTCATTCGACTATGAGGTAGTGTTCGAACTGTGCGCTGAGCACATACAGACGTTCATGGAGCAGACCATGAACGTAACAAAACCAAGGATGGCACTCCACGTGACCTCTTTGTCTACTCCCTTGGATGTCCACCACGTGGACCATCCTAAACCCTCAGATCACATTCAGGGGACATGTGCAACCCTAGATGCATCCCTATAAATACAAGATCGTTTTCTTGAAATGCTCCTAGGCTAATTGAGCTACAACCTTCAATTCTCTCCCTGATAATAGACAAAACACTCTCAATAGTCATCGTGAGTGTTACCGCGAATCTTGACTCCGATCAAGAGGTGATACCTCGGGGTCCTTACTGAACGTGGGAAACCAAACGATCAACTATACCCACCCTGAATATGCACCATACGTAAACATGGCGCTATCTATGCTATACGATACAAAATAGCCACTATTTTTGCCTTTTTCGTTCACCGTAAAAAGTTTATCTTCACCGAAAAACCAAAAAGCCTTATTGTTTTTAATATTCCGACATCAGAAAGCCTTGTTTTTACTTTTCCAACATCGGAATATTTTTTTTCACTTTTCCGTCATCGAAAACCTTTTTTCACAACAAAACATATCAATTTTTTGAAAAAATACAAAACAAAAGTTTTACCATAAAACCCTCATTTACAGGCAACACGCTGAATCCCTCTTTTCGTAACAAGACACGAAAGCCTTACATCACCTTCACAAAACCCTGTTTTTCACAAAACAATCCAAGTCTCAAAGACAGCAAAAACATCAAACAACCGCTTCACGCCCACATGATCCAAACATGGATTCCAAGCAAAAGGCGAAACATCGAAGTTCTTGAAAACTAGACTTCGTTAACCAAGGATAAAATTTCCCTAGGAAGGATTGTATTTAATGTGTGTGTTTTGAGAGAGAGAATTTGGTTAAACTAGTCTTTTGATTAATTGGTTTTGATACAACTAATCTTGAAAAAAATAATCCCTATTTATAGTCTTATTAGTTAGTGACTTTTCTAACACAAAACTAGTCCCTGCACTTATACAATAGTGCTAAGTAGATTATTTTTCATATTTCTAACAAACATCATTGTTTCAAGCTGCTACCAGACAACATACGGAAGCTAATACAACCGGCAACCATTCCACTCATCGGATTCTCGTTTGAGAGGTCCATACCTTAGGGAATAATATACACGCAAGAGTCGAATCTCATCCATTGTTACGAACAATCATCATGGAATTTCATATTGTGAAATCGACTTCCAGATACAACATCTTGTTAGGTAGAACATCGATACAAGAATTATGTGTGGATGTATCAACGATCATGTCATACGTGCAATTCCCTACCAGATCAGGGTTGCGACAATCAAAAGCGAGTATCCAGGCACAGATGTGGAACTAGCAGCAACAGTGGAAAACATGACAGTGCGGGAAATAAAATAGGAAGCCTTGCCTGGAGACAACGAAAACAAAGAAAATGTTCAATGAAAACTACCCTCATAAACCAATCACCAATGAGAAGCACCTCCCACACGAGATAAAAAAACTCAACTCGTTTAATTACTAGCCAATAGTCTTGATGTTTTTGCCTGGACACGAACCGACATTACACGCGTGCTTAGAGAATTTCATGAGCACAACCTGTGGCTCAATCAATATGCAACAACAGTTGTACATAAACGGAGATCCATCTCCCTGGAAAGATCAACCTCAAACACGAAGAATACAATTTTATTCTTATCGTAATGATATATCAATTTTATATAACGATTAACAGTTTGTGAAATATTTAATTTTTAAATATGAGAGTGAAAATAAGTTTAATTATATTGATAAAAAAAATAGATAATTGAGATATATATTTGATCTTGAGTTTTTTTTTATCGTCTCGGCCCCTACAAACTTATCAACGATTGTGGAAAAAAATTACACCTAATCTTATAAAATTAAAATTAAATCTTAACATAAAATTATAGGAGATAATTTGCACATATTTTGTATTGATTTGCACACTTTTTATGTACAACCAGTTAAAGCATGATATATATAATACAACAGTTCAAGCTATTGCTTGAGGTTAATGTAGCATCTCAGCTACATTCCATTGTACTTAACTTTTCTGTGATTAATACAATTTACTGGGGTAACCCTTTACAAAAAAAAAACAGTTTAATGCATAAGCCAGAGTGTTCTAACTAAAAAATTGAGTGTACAAATCATTTCTTTAAAATTATGCACTTAATCGCAAGTTATTACTACATCAGTCTCATATTAATAGTCCACTTTAATTTTTTGTAGTCTTTTTTTTATCAATTTTGATCTTAGATATTTTTGTTTGTTTAATATAATACTTGATGCAAAATATACGAATAAATTGAATTTTAAATGTATTTTTTATTGATAAAATATATGTATTCCCTTAAAGGTAAAGTTTACAAATTAAAACTTTAAAAGTTGAAACTGACATAATTCATGATTAAAGAAAGGAAAATAGATGAGTAGATAATTTTTTGTTATAGACCAAGAACTAGAAATACAGCAAGTCAAACGACAGACAAAAATCATGGCGACAGGAAGCAACCAACCGACGGCAGCGACAACAAACATAGAATGGAACGAAAAACAAAAAAGATTTGAAACAGAAGACAAGAAAGCGTACTTAGAATACGAGCTAAGAAACGGTGGAAAAGTAATGGATATTACTCACACTTTTGTTCCTTCATCTAAACGAGGATTGGGTTTAGCTGCACATCTTTCTGTTGCTGCCTTTAATCATGCTCAAGCTAATTCGTTATCTGTTATTCCTACCTGTTCTTATATCTCTGTAAGTTATGTTTTATCTATTGGTCTTCAGTTTTGCTGATTGGTTTTTAGGCTTCTTTGCTTATATGTGGGCTTATGAGCTAATTTGATTTAGGCTTATATTTCATAAGCCCCAATTTTCAGGCTTATTTTGAGACTTGTGGGCTTGATAAACTTATATAAGCCCATCAGTCTTTTTTTTGGTAAGCATGGTTTCCGACCTTTTGGCCGACTAATCACAAGGTTTGAAGCCACTGCCACACAGACAAAACAGGTAAAGCCCTCGAGGTTGGCGTGACCACTTCAAGGTTGTTTGCACATAGCTGAACTTGAGACCTAACGCATTTTAGAGTGATAGTCACAACTCCTTTTCCCTTTGCCACTAGGCCACCCTTGAGCGGTTCTAAGCACATCAGTCTCAAAATAAGCCAAAAAAAATTGGGGCTTATGAAACATAAGCCAAAATCAAATAAGCTCATAAGCCCACATATAAGCCGAAACAATCACCCCCTTAGCTTATATAATTCAAATACTTGGGGGTGTTTGTTTTAGCTTATTCAATTGGGTTTATGAGCTTATGGATATTTTGATAACCCAATAAGCTCAATTTCAATGGCTTATGAACTTATCTATGCTATTAAGCTCAAGTAAGTAAGGGTTGTTGGTGCTTTTAGTGTCATCAACTATTTTACGTGATTGTGATTTACTAGAGACCAATGGGATTTTATATTAAGCTCGGATACAAGTTAGGGAAGTTTGAATTGCACACTCGTTTCA
>BQNB010093540.1:0-26343 GCA_026074375.1 Tanacetum coccineum
AGCTTGGGTTTTGATTCTAAACTAGGTTTTAGAACTTGTTTGTCTTCATCATATATCATCCTAAGGTCATCTAAAAAACCCTACACTCTTTACATTTATGATTTATGTGTATATAATGTTTATATAGTTAATCACCATCTAGGAAATATATTAAGATGTGAAATGGATTTTTACACTTGATCATGGTTTGAAATACTTTTTCATATGTTATATTGATGTTAAAAACATGTTGGAATGAAAGCATATACATTATACAAGTATGGATTAATTTATAAAAGTATATATAAATTAATGGTTTAAAGGTTTATTTATTAAAGTTTATAAGTAAATAAATGTAAGAACTTGTTATTCTTGGACAAATGATGGACTAGAGGACTTAAAATATATGGGACTTATGTTATAAAGTGTTGTAGAGGAATTGTAACAATTTAACTAAGCTAAAATCTTATAAAAACAATTTTTATAAACACTTTAACCAAATGATCAAAAGTTTCTGTTTTAAATTCAAAAATAAGATACTTATTTTATATTTTATTAAAATACTACATGTCATGACGATCGTAGGCATATAGAATCCGAGCTATAACGAAGAAGATACGCCATTTGCAAGTTTACGATAATAAATACTTTTATAAAAATAATTTTATAAAAATAATTTTATAAAGTGCATGAACAGTAAAAAATCACTATTCACCAGAGAGTTAAAAATATTAAGATGTAATATTTTGATATATTTTTTTAATACGAAAGCGTGAACATAAAGAACGTACAAAACGGACTTGAAACGAGAAAGTTACGACATTTTTACTAAGGTAATATTTATAAACATTTTAACTTTGAAGATATTATTTTTCAATTACAAATAGATGGTAATGTAGCTATATAGAATTATATATAGTATTAGTTAGTCAAAGTACTTAGTACTCGTACGACCTATAATTAATTAGGTTGCATTCGGACATTTACGTGACACATTTTCATTATGTGATTTACATTATTGATTCATTCACTCAAGGTGAGTTCATAGTCCCACGTTTTACATTTATAACGATTTACAAGTTTTGGGGTGAGAAACATAGTTTGTTTTACCATTGGACATAAGTGGATATTTTTACATTATGATTACGTGTTTGCCTAAGTATCGATAACCCACTCTGCCCATTATCACGAACTGTCAATTACTGAGTAAGCGTGAATGTTATAGATAGATCCATTTAGGATTGACATCCTCGTTCGGGTAAGTAGCGCTCACAGTTCCGGTTTGCCATACATCAGACGTATACCATGTCGGATTTCGGATGTTGCGGGTTAGAACATCATCAAGGGCAATGTTGGCAATTTATATTGCAATTCATACATGTTGAGCTTCAGTGTCATGAGCTTAGGGAAACGTAATTATATTTTTGTAATGTTTGCATCTGTTGCATTATCATACACTTGGGAAATCTTGTGGTCCTACATTATACATTTTACAAACCTATGAATTCACCAACATTATGTTGACGTTTTAAAGCATGTTTTCTCAGGAGGTCAATGAGGTACAAGACAAGGGATACATTGGTGGTTATATTTTGTAAGTCATGTGCATTAAAGAGTTGGTCTCATTACATTTTGGGGAAATATTTGTTATGTGCTAGAATCTTTACCTTTGAACAATGAACAAGTGAAGCTATGGGCTTTTGTAACAAACAATTTGTTTAAATCCAATGTATCAGTTTTTTACGACTCTTTTAAGGTTGTTCTCATATATATCTTGTGCTATTGATCTATGAAGTAACACTCTCAGACCCATATTCCGCTGCGACCCAATTTGGGGGTGTTATAGACTTTCCTTAAGACTCTCGGTTTCTAGCCTAGTGTCGGGATCTTCTTGACTTACTAGTAGAGAATCAACAAAACTTTCATCATCTACATCACCCTCTACCAAATTATCAACATCTTCATCCATAATTTATTTTTCAACCATATCAAAATTCTCTATAGCTTTAGCTTCTTTGGCACTCTCATTCATAGCAATACTAACATCTTGTGCTTCAGTAAGATATTCTTTCTCAATCTCTTTGTATGTTGGTATAAGAATGATTGGATCTTCTTGCCTCTTGGTAGTGATCTTGATCCCAAGTACGTTTCCCTTCCTTTTCTGCACATATTTAGTCAATTTAGGCGACCTAGGGGCGCTAAGTGTCTTAGGCGTTCCTTGGGTAGATACAATTGGCTGTAATTGTATCATTGGAACAAATACAATCTTATAGTCAACATCATAATCCTTGTACGCCTCTGTTTGTTTCATCTCTTTTGTTACCAACTCATCCGGAATCCTCAACGGGATAGGATCCACCAGCTCTATAGTAGCAAACATCATAGAAACCGAGTCATCATCCTTAATGTTGTTACATGGCTCATTTACCCTTCTTGGAATGTGTTGATACATTAAGAAGACGTGATTGATGATGATTTTGATATATCGAGGGTAATAGACTGCTTTATGAGATGCTTATTTGACTTGATAGAGTAGATCAAACCAGATAAGTACAACATAATCCACATGTCTTCAATTAAAAACTACATGAAACATCTGTAGCATGTTGATCTTGCTTGTGTAAGCCTAGCTTATGAAGTTTCATACACAAATAAGAAAATAAATAAGACGAGGAAGAGAGTGGTGGAAGAAAGGAATAAGCTAGAAGAATAAGATGTTTTCTTGATAAGAGAGAATAAGTAAAACAAAGCACCTTTCTAACTTATAAAAACCAAACATTTCAACTAGAAATGTGGGTGGAGGACTCCTTTTATAACGGAATGAGCCTCTTACACTTTCTCTCTTCCAGTGATGTAGGATAAAATCCTAAAACGTATACAATATTATATTAGGAGTCCCGTAAACTATTTTCTAAACTATTACAAGGTTCATAAACATATAATGACTATGACTTCATAAAAACGTAGGCTAACAATCTCCCCCTAAGGGATGGTCATTTTGCGAAATGCTTTACTCTGCTGATTTCGTAAATCTTGGAACCTTGTAGCAGTGGAAATTCCTTTGCAGTTCCTTTTGCATGCTTGTGATCTTGGATCTTTAAAATTTGGAAAAAACCATGTAGCAGTGGAAATTTCCTTTGTATATTCCTTTTTTTGCAATTGCTTTGTGAACTTAGGCATCTTTGTTTTAAAAATATCTTAAATTTAAATCTGTTTTCTCCTTTTCCCCCCTTTGTCTTTATATAGGTTTAAAGCATTGAGATAATCATCAATTACTGTCTTTGATATGGAATGGATGCTTCTAAAAAATTACACTTCCTATCTAAAACCAACTATACTCATATGTTATGGCATCCAATATCCAACTCATTCACTTTATTTTCAACTTATTCACTGCACTATTTGAAAGACGAGCTAAAACAATAAAATCCCAATACCCATCCACAACAACAAAAAACACCCCTGTCATAAAAAAAAGACAAACCGAAACCCATATGCACCAAACCATAACCACCCCTCAAATAACCAACAACACCTACCAATGCAAGTACAATAAAAAAAAAAAAACTATAATCATATAACATGGAAGTTCTTTAAAAAAAATTCATTAAATAAAAAAAAAATACCTTTCTTTAAACAAAAAAAATTCTTTTAATCTAAGTCTATAAAAAAGAAACACCAAACAAAACCACCTTATAAAACAAACCAAGCTCCACACGACCACCCCCGCCACCCAAGGGTCAGCCATGGATATCTATCAAATTAAAAACCCCCCCACCCCCCCCCCAACAACATCAACAATACCAACCACCCTATAAGTCAGAAAGGACCCGTAAACTCAATAAAACACAAAACATGAAAAAAAAACACCACGCTCCACATAACAAAAACACCCAAAAACGTACAAACATAGCGCGAATTTAAGCGGAAAAGATTGACTCAAACAAAAAGTCAACCCGCAAAACAGGCGACAGCCACCATGAAGATGCGCATATTTAGCCGACTTTACATTCGAGCATCTTTCCCCCCCCCGTAATTAAATTTTTCCAACTTATATACTCGATCCAAAAAACAAACCCCACACCCCCCACCCCCCCAAGCCCCCCAACCCACAAACACACCATCCCCAAATCACGGTCACACCCAACAAGCCCACGCCCGACACACAAACCACTCAACCCACACACAAACCAACCCCAACCAAACCAAGACCCACCTACACAGAACCACCAACACACACACACTCACCCAACACACAACACAACTTATGAAAACACAAAGATGTCATGAAAGCCCCCATTGAAAACACACTGCCCCTCTGAGTATGTTAGTTTCTTCACTCACTTCATTTGACGTCACTTTTCTCCACACTCCAGAGCAATAGAGTGGAAGCTTAACCAACAGTCTATCTGGCAACAAAAAACTAGACAGAAAAAAATGGAAAATCCACAGTACACAGAGCAATAAGAGTTAGGAGTGATGAGACAACAACAGTCAACCCACAACCTGCCCAAAACAACCATCACAACTAAATAATAAAAGTCCAACCACCACCCCCGCACTGCTAACTTCCCCCACCACCCCCCTCACATTCAGCCCGCAACCCTTAGTACAAATTAACAACCGCCCAAAACACCTTTTGCCCCGGATGTACATTACCAACCCCCTAAACCACACCCCCAAGAACACCACAATCCTCAAACAAAATCCCCAACTAACCACCACACACCGTTTCACCTCGAAACACCAAATCCCAACCCCACAACAACCCCCAACTACACCCCTCAACAACCAGAATAACCATCCCGCAAGACAGCACCCGAAACTCAAAACACTCAAACCACCCCACAACCCTCCATTATTAACACACAAAACAACCTTTCAACAAAGATAAAAACCGAAAACTCACAACCCAACAACCCACCAACACAAACATACACCCAACCCCCACACAAACACACAAAACCCATCGACCCCCGCCACGCTTTCTTCAAATCTTGATTGATGCCTTGAATATATCTCTGAGCATTGAGTATGAGCATGTGGCCTTGATGAAAATGGAACTGAGGTGAACACCAACGTCAGTTTCTGCATATAAAAGGTTAGCAATAATAACTGATATGGATTAATCATGTCTTTGTTATACGTCAATGTCGGTAACGTTAACCTCCAGTTCCGTGAGGATCGTTTCATAGTATAAATATTGTACCTATGATCAAGTAGATTCAATAAAAGAACCTCCTTGACAGGGTTTCCAGCTCAAAGTGTTAGATCCTCTAACGCATACGCATTAGATTCATCGTACTTGCTAGTTTTCATTACCGGAACGTCTCAAATCATACTACTTCACTAATAGTATTGCTACTATTAGAATGGTAAGAATGAATCAGTTAGTTACTATCTTACTGATTGAGTCCTCAATTCGTGTTCAACCTTCTCATGCCTAGATGCCCTTTTGAGGCTGCCACAATGGACATGAGATCGACTTCATAGAATTATGAGGTTCTTAGAAGTCTAAAGAAAAATGGTTTGAAAATCATTCGACGTGTTGAAGAATAAAGAGTTTTTAACCACATCGAAAGTTTTATATTTTCAAAAACATCCGTCAATTATCATTAATTTACACAAATTACATTTTGTCTATGTTGGACTCTTGTACAGCTTGTGTTCTTGATGATAAACAACAATTGTATATGAAATTGTGTCCTAATGAGATTTATGGATTGATCTCATTGGCTCTAGACTCTATAAGTTCATATTTGTTATTTGGTGATCAGAGGCTAGAGCAGACTGCGATCTTTTCAATATCAACTATCTCAGAGTGAGAAAGTTAATAGAAACGTGTTGATCTCCGTGATAAATGAAACAAACTTCTTTTGAGAGAAGCTTGAGTAGCTAGGAGGGTTGTGTACTGCATCACTAGTTCCATGATGACTTGTATTCAATATCAGAATCAACTTTGTGGTTACCGATAGATTAAGCGTTGACCCGATTTCTGCCTAAGTGTATGGAGGGCTCATTTCTTTTCACCCTTACAAAAAATTTATTTTGATTCTTCAACCCTTTTAATCTTGTTTTCACTCTTCTTCTTTCTTATATCATATCTAAGGACTTCTAAACTATCTATTGGAGTGCCCCTGGGTAGATACCTCCAATTCTGGCTGGATCATGGAACAACACCTAACCTTAACCGCCTTATGTCTTTTGAATTATCATCACTTAGTCGGTCATTGGGTATTACCATTATAGCCATAAAACCTTTGAAAAAGCAATCAAGATGTTTAATAAATCATTTGAGTACATCTTGAGAGTTTTCAATTCTACCAAAAAGATCCCCCTCCACATGTGCATCATATTCTGAAAGAGTTTTGTACACGAGAGGTCGAGAACGCACTTATATTCCAAAGATGTTTTCTAAATTAAGTAATATTGATCACATTTTAATCACTATTCTCCTCCTTAAAAATTGCATATGTGTTTATAATTTTTGATTTTAACAATTGAATTAAAATACAAATTAATGTACGTTAACTTGCTTGTAGAATGAAAACGCATAGGAAAACAATGTTGCATAACAAAATGAACTTATATTCTCTTTTTTTTAAAATATTTACTCTCCCCCTCAAAAATAGATTAGAGTGAAGAACTTGGAGAAAGGGAGTTTGTTGAGCACATAATTTTGAGAGATTTTGAAAATATCTTGAAAAATTATGTTCAACAAGAAAAGATTTTTAATATATCTGATGAGATATCTTTTCTATATTATAAATCTTTTCTTTGATACTTCTCTTGAGCATTCAAAACTTGGAAAGTTTGTAAGACTTTGCTCAAGACCGAGAAGATATGAACTTCCCGTTGGTGGGGAATAATGCACATAAAGGTAAACGTTCGTTTCTTTGAAGACCCAGTCCTAAGATGGCATTTACTTAGAAGTCGTAGACAAATTAGAAAAGACATGTTTTAAAACATTTTAGAAACTCTCGCTCGAACTTTATTTACATTCCCGTGTCATTGTTGAGCGACATTTTTAGGGGCGTAAATATTATCGATTTACGAGAGACATGTCGGAGAAGATTATTTTTGGTATTTTTTGAAAAATTTTTGATTTTGTATTTGCTTTTATATATTTTATATTTTTGTATTTTGATTTTCTGAAAAATATATACAAAGTGTTACTGTGATTTTGCAAGACGTTCAAGCTTCTTGGGAGATAAACTGCGCATATCAAGGCGACGAACCAAATAATTAAACCTATCCAATGGAAGGGATTTAGTGAAAATGTCGGCCAATTGGTAGTATTTCTTAACAAAATACAGCTCAATCGTACCCTTTTCCACGTGCTCCTTGATGAAATGGTAGTGGACAACGATGTGTTTAGTTCTTGAGTGTTGGACCGGGTTACAGGATATGGCTATCGCTGATTTTGAATCACAGTAGATAAAATTTTTGTCAAAGTGAAAGCCATAATCCGTTAACTGTGTTCTCATCCAAAGGACTTGAGCATAACAAGCGGATAAAGACATAAATTCTGCCTTCGCGGTTGACAGCGTTGTACAATCTTATTTTTTCGAGGACCAGCTCACCAGCTTTTCGCCTAAGAATTGAGTTCCTCCGGAAGTACTCTTGAAGGTGTCCTGACATCATGCATGATGTGCATCTGAGAAGCCAATCAGTTCAAAAATAGAATCCTTTCTAAACCAGAGACCCATATTGACAGTTTCCTAGAGATAACGAAAGATCATTTTTACCTCCTTGAGGTGCTTCTCGATTGGTTAAGCCTGGTACTGAGCACATAAACAAGTAGCATGTACCATGTCCGGTCTGCTTGAAGTAAGATACATTAGAGAACCAATCATGCTTTGATATTTTGTTGCATCCACGTGAGTCTCATTCGTATCAAGATCAAGATTATGTTTAGTCTCCATTGGAATACCAATGGGATGACAATTTTCCATTCCATGTTTTTAAGAATTTCAAGCACATAATTGGACTGGCTTGAGTCGCTAAAGAAAGTTCAGCTTCAGCTCTTTGGGTACCTAGAAGATCAATATCATCTTTACTTTAGTTTATGTGGCGGTTCAAAAACTAAAGAAGACCTTAGCAAGAGCTTTAGTTCAACTTGGTTGACAACTCTAAGCTGAATGATGTCGATCTCCTTCTTAGAAGACTAAAAAAAATGTTTAATTTCTAGAAGGTTTACAAGGCGGGAAAAAGATTGCTTTATATCAAAAGGAATAAAGCAATCTCCTTGGGAATGAATACTTCTAAAGTTGGTATAGAAGTACAACGACTTTCCTTAAAGGACTATACCTAGTACTATAAAGCATACGTGCATTAAATGGTTGCTCAACCACCCATTTAATGCTTGCCACGTATACTAGGTTAAACTTGTAAACCCTAATTCCTTTGCCTATAAAAGGAAAGGGATGATGAGAGTAAATGCTATCTCTTCTAATTAATGTGAAACACATTGAAGAGCATTTATCTCTCAAACAAACTGAAAAGAACTGCTGAAGATGAAGCTTCAGTTCTAGTCGAATAGTTTGTTT
The DNA here is from genome assembly GCA_026074375.1 of Tanacetum coccineum. NCBI lineage: Eukaryota > Viridiplantae > Streptophyta > Magnoliopsida > Asterales > Asteraceae > Tanacetum > Tanacetum coccineum. The sequence goes on from BQNB010093540.1 coordinate 8,529, forward strand.
TCTTAAACTCTTAACTTTGGTTAGAGTTTAAGTTAGAAGGAGATCACAACCCAATTGTCATTCAACCACCTTGCTATTCCGCAAGCAAGGTGTGTCATAGATTATAATAAGAATCTATACGTTGAAAAGTTACTTCCGTGTGTTTTAAACTTGTTCATTATATTGTTTACATATATCTGTTTAAAACTCACTTTGTTGCCATGGAATGTGATTATTTTAACTTGATAAAACTAATATCACATTCAATAAGACCAACACTTTCAACCAAATGAGGGAGGAGGACTCCTTTTATAGGGGAAAAAGCCTCTTACACTTTCTGTCTTCTAGCAATGTGGGATAAAATCCCAAAACGTATACAATATTAGATTATGAATCCTGTAAAAGCATAGGCTAACAACTTGATCTAAGCACGTTATTCTAGTAGTTATGTAGCAGTTAAGTACTTTAAATAACGATTGCCATGGACGAGTCAAATGCTTAATGAAAAAATTGGTAGCAGAGAGGCATTCAGCTTCATATCCAATCATTTTCATAAACTTCTTGATCGTAGTGAAGTCAGATGGTAGCATGAACGGATTTGCAATAGTTGCTTCAGGAAAGTTCAATAGTTTGCGAAACATGTCAAGAGTGAAATGAACCTCCCTTTGATCTATCATGAATCGAATAGTCTCCTTATATTCTTCAACTTGCCTTATAGTATACCAAAACTGCTGCATATGGATAACTGGTGCATCTGCTGTCAGAGTTAGAGAACCTAGCAAAGGATGACTTTTTAGAATTTCTCCAACAATCTTGCATGATTTTTAACATGGAAGTTTGTTCAAATCTTCTCTTAAATTGCACTTTCCAACTTTGACTTGATATTCTTTAGGGACAAGTTGGCTTGGAGTGAGATGTGGAGCAGATGATTATGATTGACACAAGATGAGTTCGTATGATGACAAGAATGTGTTATATCAAAGATACATATTATTCATTTATGCAACATTTTTGTCTCTTTTCACTCTGTCTGTTTATATGTTTGGCAATTCTTTACAGAACATACTTTTGAGCATTTTCTTTCTCATGTACCAATTCATGTGTTTTCAGGCACATGTTGTATGCTTTATTCATTTTATTTCTTTTGTATGTTGATGCATCTCTTTGCGAACATACATTCATTTGCTTTTTCACGTACGGATTTTATCTCTCTTTCTGTTTTGAGCTGCCTCACCAAAAAGCTTTGTGTAATGATACTTAAGAGTGATGAAGATATTCTTTGATTTTGAAGAATACCTAGTTTTAAAAAAGTCAAGAATAACTCTTCAAATTCTTAAAAGATTTGTGAACAAGTATCATTTTTAGAACATACTTGTTAACTTTTTGGCAGAATTTAAGATTTGCAAAAATCACTTCTTTTGAAAATGTTCAAATACATACCATTTTGAATGAAAAATATAGCTATAGGACTAAGTATTCTTATATCTCAAACGAATGGTCACCAAGCCGCTAACAGACGGTTTTCAAATACTCTCAAACGGATGCAACCCAAACGATGCTACCAACGTTCTTGAGTACCCTAGATCGGATGCAACTTACACTAGTACAAAAAGTGGATTTGGCTACACCAAAAAAGTGTGACGATATACATATAGTCACACATGCGTTTTCGAATGTGTGTGACAAAAGGTCGCGCGGCCGTAGGGTGTTTATGGTCACATTTTTGAGTTAGTGTCTGTATCCATTAAAAAATAGTGACCAAAAGTGTTAATAAGTGTGACCGTAAACATTGTACAAGCACACAAAGCATGTTTTTTTGGGTATTTAGTCACATACAATTAAGCATAAAGTGGCCAAAAGTGTTAATAAGTGTGACCATATGCTGTTTAAAGTGAAGAAATGTGTAATTTGTGTGACTATTGATCATCCAATGGCCACATGAATTTATGTTTGTGTGGCCTTTTGTAATATTTAGTCACACAAAGCATGTTTCTTTTTTATATTTAGACACATACAATTAAGTATAAAGTGGCCAAAAGTGTTGATAAGTGTGACCATATGGTGTTTAAAGTGAAGTAAAAGTGTATTTTGTGTGACTATTGTTCATCCAATGGCCACATGAATTTTATGTTTGTGTGGCCTTTTGTAATATTTAGTCACACAAAGCATGTTTGTTTTGGGTATTTAGTCACATACAATTAAGCATAAAGTGGCCAAAAGTGTTAATAAGTGTGACCATATGCTTTTTAAAGTGAAGAAATGTGTATTTTGTGTGACTATTGTTCATCCAATGGCCACATGAATTTTATGTTTGTGTGGCCTTTTGTAATATTTAGTCACATAAAGCATGTTTTTTTGGGTATTTAGTCACATACAATTAAGCATAAAGTGGCCAAAAGTGTTAATAAGTGTGACCATATGCTGTTTAAAGTGAAGAAATGTGTAATTTGTATGACTATTGATCATCCAATGGCCACATGAATTTATGTTTGTGTGGCCTTTTGTAATATTTAGTCACATAAAGCATGTTTTTTTGTATTTAGTCACATACAATTAAGCATAAAGTGGCCAAAAGTGTTAATAAGTGTGACCATATGCTGTTTAAAGTGAAGAAATGTGTAATTTGTGTGACTATTGATCATCCAATGGCCACATGAATTTATGTTTGTGTGGCCTTTTGTAATATTTAGTCACACAAAGCATGTTTCTTTTTTATATTTAGTCACATACAATTAAGTATAAAGTGGCCAAAAGTGTTGATAAGTGTGACCATATGGTGTTTAAAGTGAAGTAAAAGTGTATTTTGTGTGACTATTGTTCATCCAATGGCCACATGAATTTTATGTTTGTGTGGCCTTTTGTAATATTTAGTCACACAAAGCATGTTTTTTGGGGTATTTAGTCACATACAATTAAGCATAAAGTGACCAAAAGTGTTAATAAGTGTGACCATATGCTGTTTAAAGTGAAGAAATGTGTACTTTGTGTGACTATTGATCATCCAATGACCACATGAATTTTATGTTGTGTGGCCTAAAAGAATTCTATCAGACCGGTTGGAATCATATAAACCGGTCTCAATGTGGTTTTTTAAGAAAAAAAATTCTAGGCCGTTTGAGATTGCTTATTAAATAGCAATTCTAATAAGCAATCCCAAACAGACCCAGTAAATGCAGTAGTCTCAAAAGGTAATAAAAAAACTCTCTCATTCCCATTATAGCAACAGTTTAATCAAGCACTCTCAAACAGCCCCTATGAGCTATATAGGCAATCTCAAACATCTGTTATAAGCAGTTGCAAATAAACTTTACAAAACATCCTTTATAAGGAGTTTCAAACATCTCTTAACACGACTATGTACCTAAGTCGCTAAGACTCAATCATATCATAAACATTATAGCTTGAATGGTAAGCGTCTTGTTGTTCCTCATGTTAGTTAGTCCTTTAAGCAATTGGTAACTTTCCACCACAGATCAGCCTCAACACATCTTTCCTGCATACATCACGTTTCATTGTAAATATGTCAATTAATTAGTACCCTTAAATTTTGCTCTAAGTTTAGGACAGGTCATTCCTGCAATGATGCCAACAAATAAAAAAGACAGTTTTTTGTGATTATGCAATTACAGGAATAGAGAAACTTATCAATTATACCTCCATGTACATTGTAGTCTATCATATGCATTAAATAAGAAAAAAAATACACAATTAAATTTGAATATGTTGTAGTTTATTTCTTTGATGATTATAGGACACGAGTATATCGGCCCGCGCTTCGCTGCGGGACAATGTCAAATACTTTTTGTTTTAGAAAAAAATGGACCCAAACGAAATATCCCCAATGTAGTGTCAATGCATATTACATCCATTTTATTTATTTAGATTTTTTAGGTAGTTGTTATCATAAGGTCTTTAATCAAAGTAGCACATTCATTATAAAAAAGACAATATAATTTGGCATGAGAGGTATCAATAAAAATGGTTGAACACTGTAATACATAAATCACAAACCCGTTATAACTCCTCTATCTGACTTTGAGTACTCAACACAAAGAACTGGGCATCATGGCAAGCCAATACAGCATCACACGTTGCTCGAGAAATAGACCATGCATGGGCAGTCTAGTCTATTACAGTATCCCCAACCGTTCTTATTGATCTACACAGCAATCAACAATTACTAATCCATCACCACATATTGCCTCATATGTACTACAAAATTTTGAAATCAAAATGATAAGTCACCTTTATATCATTTTAGCTACATAGCAAAAGGGAAATATGTTACCATTTGAAGTGAAAGCCCATATAGTTATGTATGCCTGTTAAGTATGATGATTCTCACATTTGAGCTCTCTTTAACTGATATATGCCACATAATGACCCAACTATACTGAACTTTCAAGGTAAATTAGAAGAAATGATCACCAAGTAAAGAATGCATCCAAAGCTGGAATCATCAGAGTGCCACAAAAGAAGTGAAGATGTGGAAATCTCAACGGGAAAAAGAGCACCAAAAATTGCTCAACTGTAGTAACTCTAACAAATCCACTCTCGGTTCTTGGCCTATCAAAGCACCAATCGTTGCTCCTAATAAAGTACCCACTGTGAATAAAAAATTCAAACTTTAACTCCAATCAAAATTCAAAACAGCTTAATGTATTTGGAAATAAGAAATTTCTTATTCAAAAGATCTTATTTCAATATACAAACCTTGGACATACTCTTTCCTGCTAGTTGCACTCGGTAAATTATTCAAGCTTCTGCTTCTTTTTCTATTATCCTAACAGCATAAAAATAAGCACATTGAGGCAGCGTTTGTATAGAAACATAGGCCTAATTTCATCAAAATTAACAATTTTACCCAACCAAAACCCCTAATTTCAAAAAGATATTTAGCTACTACTTGCCTAAGTAGCCTCATTTTCACTTCAGAATTAAAATAAAGGAAAGATGAAGAATTGCTGATTACATTTTTCTTAACCTACTGATTAAAAAGGAAATATATAAAGACTAAAGAGTGAAATATAATTAGATCTATTTTAGTATAAACCAAGAAGGTAAACTTAATATGCAAATATCATAATCTTAAACCACCAATTGTCAAAAAAACATTACAAAACCCCCCTTTTACCACAATCTGGAGTTAATTGAATTCATCCACGTGTATGGCCACTATTGAAACTAAAAAAGGGAGAACGAAACATGTCTAAAACACAACAATTCATAATTATTTCTATAAAGAGTGTATGGGAAAAAATAACACTCACTTGCAGAAGGGCCATAGGTAGTTAGTTTAAGTTTAGTGTTCAAACTTTGTGGTGCAACGGCATTTGTACCAGCAGTCGTGTCTATGGTTGTTGCATTAAACTGAGCATGGACTTGGGAGCTTATTTGGTTTTCTGGTGATGTTCTTTCTCGAGTCCAAAAACTTAATGACAGCCCATACGAATCTGTGCAGCTGTTTCAGAGATTATATATTTAGAAACTTATAAAACACAGCTGCTGAAAATAAAAAACAATTGTAGCCTTGAGAAATATCACAAACCTTGTCTGATTTAGCGCGTGGTCCCTAATCGCACTAGAAAACGGGGGGTCAGTTCCACGCCATCTGTGAAGGCTTGGTTGCGACAACTGTTGAGCGCCCTGTGACTCTAAATCGCTGTCAATTGCCGTCCTTTCAACGGTGGGTCAGTTCCATGCCGTCTGCGAAGGCTTGGTTGCGGCAACTGTTGAGCGGCCAATATGTGTTAGTGTTAGCCAATATCAAGAACTAGTAAAAGATTCCATAAGAACAGCAAGACCAAAAGCATTAATTTAGTCAAAAACTACAAACAGAACAAGATTGTTTCTTAGTCTCCATTCAATTACAAATTTACAATTACTTATATCCAAGTAATGTGTTAACCTTACAATTAATCTTGTGTAATATACTTGCTTCAGGATTAAACGCAAATAAGAGTCTGATGGTTTAAGCAACTTTTATATGTGGAAAAAAACATAAAGAACCAAAAGGATACATAGTTAAAAATTATATCAAATAGATTTCTCACTTGAGGGAGCTTGATTTGAGATGATCCCACACCATATCACGTGTCTACTGCCTCACTGTGAAACTCATCCTGCCCGACTGAGAGAAGAATCCAGTCCTGTAAGAAAACAAGATTTCATGATATGAAATAGCAATAAAAGACGCTCGGACTTTACAAGAGTCAAAGTAGTTAGTTAGCTACAATAGTCATTTACTCATTTGATTTTGCTTTTTTTTCTTCTGGAAAATGTGATATCGGTAAAGATGATATATCAGATACTTACGCTGAAAAATGTGTGATCATGGCTAAACCGAAGAAAACAAACCATATGATAGCAATAATTAAAGCAGAAACCCCTGTAAATCCAACAGACTGTCGACAATGTCATTACATAATTGGACTTCACGGGAAAATTTACATCTTATAACTTCAGCTGCTGATGAGCTCACGATCCCATTTCCAAAATGACCCAAGCTATCTTCCCCTACAATGATCAACCATATATGTCACAAATGTGCCTAAAAACCAATCTTTAAAAAACCAATTTATGTAAAGTTTATAACATGTACTTACGATTATAACTGAAATATAATAAAGCATACCTTATTATCCAATTGATGTTCTTGTTTTACAACTACAAGTCCATATAAACCGTCATCTCCATTACAACTACAAATGGCATAATAAATTGCAATAAGAACATAGGCAAATAATTTCTTGTCGCACTGGTGTTTCTATCAACCTTTTACTATCAGTTCATTATCTTTCATCAACTGAATAATATGTTTTTAACCTTATATAGCAACAATACTGCTGTGAAAACGACGCCCAACAAATATAAACTAATCAATGATAAACGCCTAGCCTAAGCAATAAACTTAATGAACATCACTAACTAATCGAACAAAAATACAACAAAAACTCACATATCAAAATTGAAACATATATAAACTTAATTATGAAATCAAGACCTGGTTAGCTAAGGCAGCGGTGGTAGGTGACCGACTGACAAAGGGAGTGTAGATCTGATTGTGGTGATTAGGTGAAGCGGCACCGGTGGTAGTGTAGATCCAGAGAGAGTTGTGAGATGAGATTAAGAGGATAACGGTGAGGATGTGAGATGTGAGGTTAACAATGTGTTTTAGAACTGAAAACATAAGGCGGTCAATTTGACTTTTGGGGAAAACATAAGGCGGGATAAATGAAATATTAAGAGGAAATTTCATTTTATTTAGAGATTATAAAATAAAATATATGACTTATATCTTTATTAAAAAAGGTGTGAATTAGCGAGAACACTTTGATCTCGTGTGTATTTTGGCACCAACTAGAGTAGGCAAGAACCGAAACTCGAACCCTAAATATTTTATCCACAAAATCTCTCAAGTGTGCTCAGGGTTTTTCGGAGGTGAGTACCAAGCCAAAGCTCTTTTGGTAATTTATATTTTTTATAAAACCAATTAGTTTAGAACACGTACACGCGTGGGGACCGGACCGAGACCGTTTTAGCCCAAAACCACGGATCGAGGATCGGATAGAATGTGTTCGGTCCGGTCCGAGTCGGTCTGGTCTGGTTCTTCGGTCGCTCCGGTCCGAGAAGACATTATTCGTCGGTTGAGAGAGAGTTAGCGATCTCCAAAGAAAGTGTATCAGAAACTGTAAGGTGGATATCATATGGACCACGCGCCACCGTAGTGAAATACGATACATATAACATCAATGGGTATACCTTTCGTACGAAATGTCATGATGGCAAAGTTTACCAGAATAGTAGGGTTAGTGTTGAGGCAATAGATCTGCACATATCTAAAGAAGTTGCAACCACAAGACAAGCATTTTATTATGGGGTTTTACAAGAGATATGGGTACTAGATTACCGTTTCAGGCAAATTCCTCTTTTCAAATGTGATTGGGTTAATCACAGAGCTTGTAGGGTAATTAACATGGGTCATGGGTCATGTGCATTAGGTTATAACTAGTCACATTAATTAATGGGTATTTAACATCATATGGGTCATATGCATTGGGTTGTAGTGGCTTATAGTGTCATGTTACGACCCATACATGATTGGTGACAATGGGTACTTAACATGGGTCATGGGTCATGTGCATTGGGTTGTAGTGGCTTATAGTGTCATAGACCCATGCATTACCGGTGACAATGGCTAATTCACATGGGTCATGGGTCATGTGCATTAGGTTATCATTGGTCACATTAATTTAACCCCTAAGCGTAACCAATAACCTATATCCTTTAACCCGTAATAGTTGATTGACGCGTGTAAAGCGGTCGGTAATAAATTACCGTTTAGAGATAGAATTACTTTAGGAAAAGTAATAACTATTAGTCCGGGGTCGTATCCTCGAAGAGAGTTGAATAGAGATTTACCATTTAGCTTTATAAAATCTAATTAAGCTCTAACGCAAATGTCTAGCTTATTTAACCCTTAAACTCCACGCCTTAGAGTAGGGCTGAGCATACGGACCGTTCGACCGGACCGGACCGGAAAACCAGACCGAACCGGACCGGACCGAACGTATTTCGGTCCGGTCCTCGGTCTGGCATTTTGGACCAATTCGGTCTTCGGTCCGGTCGGTCCGGTCCGGTCCAGTCGGTCTTACCAAAAAACCAGAACATTATGCCTTGTAGGACCGGACCGGACCAAAGACCGAACCGGACCGGGCCGACCCGGACCGGACCGTACCATTTCGGTCTGGTCTTCGGTCCGGTCCGGTCCGATTTTGGACCGATGCTCACCCCTACCTTAGAGAAAGTGAAGTGAGACAAACACAAAACTGAGCAAATATTAAGCATTAGATAATAAGCAATAAGCTAGCTTAATAATAAGCTAATCTAAAAACTACTATTTTTATTAATTAAAATTGTAAACTTTTTATAAACTAAAACTATATTTAATAATGAAAACTTTTATTAAAAAAACTTTAGCTTAAAAATAAGCTGCACCGAAAAAGCTTTAAACCAAATAAGCTACAACTTATTTAGTTTTGCTAAATTCGAAATTTTAAAAGTGAAACAAGTTGAAAATAAGCAGAGGGAGAAAAAGCCACGGTTTAATAAGCAGTTTCTATAAGCACTCTTTAAGCTACTAGCCAAAAACAATGAAGCTTAAACTTCTATATTAAAAAGGAAATGCAAAACATTAACGAATAGGTTACTCTGTCAAGATGGTAACCCGCTTGACTTCCGTAAGGGAGGTCGCGGGTTCAATTCTCGCTGGGGTGTAACATCCTTTTTTATTTTCTTGTTTTTATTTTTTAAAACCTAAAAGTAGTTTAGGCTTAATAACGTGACCATATGTACCGGTTTTTTGCTACACTTAAATAATGTGTGACAAAACTTGAGTCCATGATTTAGACACATAAACAAATACTTCATTTGACCATATATGACATTATGAATTTACACACACAAACACTCAATGTGACTAATATGAAATTTAATGATAACCGATTTCACATTTTGCTCTAAATAATAGCCAAATGAATACTTCACGATGTGACTGTTATGAATATATTGGTCACATATAATCACCTTAAATATGGCCATAAACATAATTTAGTCACACATTTGTGATATGTTGTGGCTATTGTAAAGGCATATAGTCACATGATCATGCTAGAAGTAAATGTGACTATACACATTAGCTTTTGGCAAGCTAACACAAACTAAACTTTAAACACACATATTAAGTTACGTGACCGTATGTACTGGATTTTGGCTACACTTAAATAATGTGTGACAAAACTTGAGTCCATGATTTAGACACATAAACAAACACTTCATGTGACCATATATGACATTATGAATTTAGACACACAAACACTCAATGTGACTAATTGAAATTTAATGATAACCGATTTCACATTTTGCTCTAAATAATAGCCACATGAATACTTCACGATGTGACTGTTATGAATATATTGGTCACATATAATCACCTTAAATGTGGCCATAAACATAATTTAGTCACACATTTGTGATATGTTGTGGCTATTGTAAAGGCATATAGTCACATGATCGTGCTAGAAGTAAATGTGACTATACACATTAGCTTTTGGCTAACACAAACTAAACTTTAAACACACATATTAAGTTACGTGACCATATGTACTGGATTTTGGCTACACTTAAATAATGTGTGACAAAACTTGAGTCCATGATTTAGACACATAAACAAACACTTCATGTGACCATATATGACATTATGAATTTAGACACACAAACACTCAATGTGACTAATATGAAATTTAATGATAATCGATTTCACATTTTGCTCTAAATAATAGCCACATGAATACTTCACATGCGACTGTTATTGAATATAATTGGTCACATATAATCAACCTTAAAAGTGGCCGATAAACATAATGTTTTTAGACACACATAATGTGATTTGTTATGCGTGCTATTGTAAAGGCATATAGTCACATGATCGTACTAGAAGTAAATGTGACTATACACATTAAGCTTTTGGCTAACACAAACTAAATTTAATCACACATATTAAGTTACGTGACAAGATGTACTAGATTTTTGCAGACACTAAATAAATGTGTACAAAACATTTAGGGTGGACCATATAAGGCATTTGAATCTTAGTGTTCAAGTGTGCGTGACATATATTAGTCACTATTTATATTGTATAACGTGGACTAATGATTCACCTACTTTTCATTTGTCACGCGTCCCAAATTCATATGTGGCCAAATAATTAGCAAAAGATAGCAGTCACCCTTAAATAATGTGTGACAAAACTTGACTGTATGATATTTATCCACAAAAAAAATTACTTCCTGTGACATATATGCCAATTTGGTCACATTGTTCAAGTGTGACATATATTTGTCACTATTTATATGTATATCGTGACTAATGCTTCAAGCTTATATGTATTTGTCACACGTTCCAAATTCATATGTGGCTAAATAATATTACCAGTTACCTTTAGCCACATAATGTTTGAATGTGTGGCAATACAGTTTTAATGGTCACACAATCGATATTTTCATGTGTGGCTAATTAGTAAATGTTGTCTATTTTGGTACCTTTAGCCACATAAATATGTGAATATGTGACCGTTCCATTTTGCCCATGTGTGACCAAATCCACTTTTTGTACTAGTGTATGGTTTTCTGCAGGTTTTAAGCAAGTTAAAAATTCCGGATATTATACAAAAATTATCAAAAAATTTAAAAAATACCAATTTTACTGTAGCATGGTGGTGACGCCGTCAGGATAAATCCCGACGCCGTCTCCACCTACTGTAAAGAAATTTTTTTCTTTTCTTGAAAAATTTCTGCACGCAAGTCCCATAAGTATTTCATGCAAAAATTTACTACAAAAACCACATAATTTATTATCACAATCATATGACTCATAAACACAAGACGCGAATTAATCTAAATTTTTATTTTTTTAACATGTTTGAAATGGTTCTTATAAACCGGATATTTTCCCTATACTTATTATGCAAAATACCTTTGATTGAGATCAAGACGAAGTTAAAAACAAAACAAAGCATGATTACAAAATTATTTTCAAACAATTAAAATAAACAATAAAGAATTAAAACACACATGGCACATCTAACATGCAAGAAATTAAAAGATTGGGTTGCCTCCCAATAAGCGCTTTTGTTTATTAGAGAGTCTTTTATCTAGACTCGGAGTCCTATTCCTTATGTGACCCCTCTTTCGTTGTTCATATCACTTCTACTACCACTCTCTTCGGGTCCGGTTCGGTATTCGGGACCTAGTTTATTGACATCTTTATAGAACCCACTCTCTAAATCGGATGGCCTTTCGCACCCCCTATCATAGTCGTCTTCACTAAGAATTATCCTAGATGACAATAAGTCATGACCATCGCTAGTCAATTCACTTCTCTCTGGATCCTTGTATGGTGTTTTAAAAGTGACTTCTTTACTCCCATCCGTGAATGTCATCCATCTGTGCTTCCTATTTATAGCTAGGCAAGTGACTTCCGCGAAGGGTCGCCAAATGACTACCTGAGATAAACTAGGATCAATATTAGCCTCAACATTTTTGAGAATGGTGAAATCCATAACATGACTCATGTTGCCTATGAATACATGCACATCCGTTCCTATGCCCACGAAATTTTCTCCCTTATACTCGAAGCCATTTCTTCTAATATCGTTATAGTAAGCTAGGGACATGATGTTCATGGGTAAATCTATGTCGATATAAGCATTGGGTATGAACTTGTGTCCTATCATGTGTAACACCTTAAAACCGGCTTTTTAGGTATTTTATTACGATAATGCCATAGAATGAGTTTGACTATGACTTTTATAAGTTTAAAGATGTTATGTGATTGGTTAGTCAGCCCGATAGTTAAACTATAAGAGTAAATATTATGTAAATGATTTTGGAAAATACCATGTGCCTCACTTAGGAAGAATATGACTTAAGGGACTAAAGTTGTTAAGTGGTAAATGAGTAATATAAGTTAATGTGGCCAAATAGGAAGAAAAGGGACTTAAAGGACCATTGTTGCCAAATAGGAAAAGTAGTACCTAATTTAATTATATCCCTTGACATTTCTTCAAACATTTATAATTGTGTGGTGGTGTGGGAGGAGCCAAGAAGAAGAGGAGGGAAACATGGGTCTTTCTAATGATCAAATTGGTGCAACATTAAGGTTCCAATTCAAGGTTTAAGCTCTAGTTATGATCCTCCTCAAGTAAGTAATCCTTAATTTATGATTTAATGGCAATTTGAGAAATTAATGTTCTTGAGGAAATTGGGGATTTTGGGTAATTGCGGTTCTAAACCAAGAATTAAGGTAATTATGATAATGGGTTAAGTTGTATAATGTAACATTAGTAAAATTAGGGGTTTTTACCATATGATCAATATATGATCATATGATGTTAAGGAATAAGGAAGGATGTGTTAATGGGTTGTATAAACTCATATTATGACATCTCTCTAATGTGTTAACAATATGTATAATTGTGGTTTAGGAAGGATAGCTTTAGATGATGATGATGATGATGGTTGATGAGGTGTCATTTTATACGCTTTTTAGGGGTTATTTAACCCCCTAAATCATGCTTTTATGCCCAAATTATATATTTAAATGTTTGTTTTTGCATTTTTAGCATTTGGATGGCTTTTAGAGGAAATACACGTGACTTGGACTCAATTGGAGAAGAAACAGACAAGACTACGACTCTACACCAAATCCCTTGAAGAATTGTGCACACCGTGCCTGGAGACGGTGTCGCGATTCCTAGCAACGGCGTCATATCCTACAAGTGTCGGCGTTAGGATCCTCAAGACGGCGTCAGAATGTAGTCGCCTCAAAAGAAATCCTAGAAGATTCGGTGGAGCGACGGCGTTAGAAACCTTATGATGCCGTCGCGACTTCTTTTCCTATATATGCCTACAGTTTTTAGGGTTTTCTAGTATGTGTAACTTTTAGGATCCGAACCCTAGTTTTAGAAGACAAATTTGGCTGCTACTTAGGCCGTTTTTAGGGTGTCAAAACCCGCTTGTATCTACCATTAACTTATGTTCTAATCAAGTGAGATCCTTTATCTTTTATCATTCAATATGTCTATGTGTTGTTTGATTGATTTATGTTCTTTACTTCCTTATAATATGTCCAGCTAGATCCATTAGTATTTACTTATGATTGCATGAAACTTATTATGTAGATCCTTATTGTGTTGCTTCTTGTGATGGATGTGCGCGTTAGGCTTTAGAAAACTATCCATAAGATATTAAATTGGCATAGACATCTAGGGAAACGCAAGTGTGTAGAAAGGATACCATCATTAACGGTCTTCATACTACCTTTCCACTAATATGGTTTATACCTCTTAAGTATTTTAATTTCATGTAATGTACTCTTAGAGGCCTTGTAATAGTCTTCATACTACCTTACTTGTGCGTTGCCTTAACGGAATATTACATAGACAGCGGGTTCATGTAATTCGTTCATGACTTAGGAAATTGATTGTGCAAATATAGGCACGATCAGGCTTCGATGAGATCGAAGAGTTCTTCTTGTGGATGTTCAGTTGCCAAGCCTTGAATAACCTGTGTCAACACAAATGGAAACACCACGTTAAGTGAGGCGCAGGGGGTGTCCCTGCGAATCACCTTCGGTATGAGAGTAAGTATGTGCTTTTTGTATTGAGAAAGTATGAAAGCGTAAGTAACTATGTGTAAGAGTCTTAGCAATACCTGGAGCCTTTGTCATCTATTTATAGTTGCATAAATGAGATGGGACGAGGCTTAGCACCAAATCCATAATCGTAGGGGGTGTCCCATGATTTAAGGGGTGATTCTGGGATTGTGTACCACGATCTCTATTTTGGCGGGAAGATCCCAATAGAGATGGATAACGTGGGTTTGACTATCTGACCTCTGCCCTAGTTTCATCGAAGGCCCACCGCGAAGGATGTAGGGCTTCGCGTGGCGGATTACCATACTGGTAATCATCCCGAAGATGATTTTACGCCACTCGAAACTATTCAAAGGTTATGTAGTGTATTTGGGAGAAGATCCCATTTGGGCTTCGAAGGGGAGACCTCCGAGCCGAAGGGGAGGGTACGTCATCAAGCCTCCCAGTCGAATGTAATGAATGCATCTATAAGTGCATTGCTTTCGACTATTAATTTTCATCAAAAATAGAAGACGTTAACGTATAACTTTATCATGTACGTTCTTCCTATGTGAACTTGTCATCAGCCTTCATTTGAACCATGCACGTGTATTGAATGCTACTCCCAATTGATAGGGAAGTTAGTTAGGTAACAGATAAAGAGGAGCTCTCCTTGGGATATGTGTGATGTAATCTTCAAAATTCAAACATCTCTATTAATCCCACCAGACACGTGTACGGGCTAATTCATCACATTATTTACTATATAAAGGTCTCTATTTCCCCTCCGAAATTTATCTTCTTTTCTCTACTTCACAAATCATCTCTTTTTAAAGGTACATCCCTTTTTTTTTCTTTTCTATGGTATCCAAGTTTGTGATTGCTTCTCAAACCTGTAGCTTGATGAAAGAGCAACTTACTCAGTTCATCCAAGATTTTGACATACCCCAGGATGTTAAGATCATTCTTCCAAAAGGTCACAGATAATTTTTGATGCCCCGTTGGGTTACGTTGGTCTGTATACTCATCACTTTTCACTTTCCAACCTTAGGCTTCCTATCCTTTCCTTCATATGTAAAGTCCTCAATTACTTCAAGGTGCACATCTCCCGCTTTAATCCTTTTGGTATGGTAAAGTTGACCACTTTTGCCGTCATGTGTAGAGCGTATGGGGTGAACCTACTGTTAACTTGCTTCATTCTTTCTTGAATTTGGGTCGCGCTGGTGATTGGCTAACTCTTTTGAATAGAGGTAGTGTTGATGTTCATATAGCCCTTGTTAAGCCTATAACCCATTTGGCGAACTGGAAAGGCAGCTTTTTCTATGTTGAGAATAGAATCATCCCTTCAGATTATCCAGAGTTGCTACTTGAGAGTAATAAATTTGACAAAAAATCTTTTGGGGACAAGGTTCCTCTGCGTCCCGAATTGGATCCTTTATATGATCAGATATCTACATATCCTTGCCATGTTTGAACCTTCCTCGACCCCATCCTTTATCTGGCAGGCTTGAAAAACTCATGGAAACATAGCCCTAAGGAGCTTGTTATCTATTACCGGGGATAGGGTATATATTTCTTTGTAACTTATTTATGAACTTACATGTTGTTGCACTTCCGTCTTTGACATAATTTATGTTTTTTTACAGAAATGGACTTCAGAAGCTTCATGATGCAAGAGATTAATAGTGAATTCAAGTTCCTACTCGAGGGGTGTATTAATGATAACCAAGGCTCTCCCTCCTCAAAATCTGTTAACAATGAGGCTCTGGTTATTGATGCGAAACCACTAACGTCTTTACATCCTTCCAACTTTGTTAAAGATGTTGCTGATTCTGATGATGCCTCTGCTGGGGACAATGAGAATCCTCTGCTTGGTACTTCTTTTCCCCCTCTTCCTAAGGCAGTTAAGAAACTTAGATCACTTGGCAAGAGGAAACTTCCTTTTGGGGTTAGGGATTCTCTTCCAAAGGTTCGTAAAATGGTTGCCCAAGCAAGCAAGGTGGCCGGTGAAGCCTCCGATCCTCTGGGTGTTGACAGTGATGCTGATATTCATGGTATACTCTTGTTGTCTTTTAGAATAGGTTTACATTGACCGTTATTGAATGATCTTCTTATTTCTATTACAGAGTTTCCTTCGACCAAAGAGTTAAAGGATTCAGCTGACTGTCATTGGGTTGTGGCTCATGTTACTCCTCCCTCTTGGAAGGAACATCTTCGTCAAATAAGCATAAAACAGCTTTGTGATATTCGTGATCGAGCGTATATGTGCCAAGTTATTCTTGACAACGTGTTGAATAGTAGGACCTGGGAGTTGATTTCTGCTCTTCATAAGGCCACAACTTCGTATGATGCTATTCGGGCTAGGGAACTTGAGAAGGACAAAGCTTATGCTGAGTTGGAGAGGAAGTGTAATGAAGCTCTTCTTGACCTAAATAAGAATCCATTAGTTGCTGATATGTGGACTGAGAATAAGACATTGCAGAGGCATGTTGATGGTCTTTACAGTAAATGTACCCGGCTTGTCCTTGAAAAGAAAAAATGGATTAATTATGACCAAACATTGTCTACCCTTCAGTCTAAAATCAAAGGCCTTGAATCGGAGAGAGAGACTCAAGATCTTCGAGATCAGCTTTTGTGGGAGATGGATGCGTTAAAGCAGGATAGGGCTTCGGTCGTTGCCAAAGTAGTTCCAGATGCTGCTACAAAGCTTATTCGTAGTGATGAAATGGGTATGCTTGTTGCTAAGCTTGTTAAGGCCTCCATTATATATGGTAGGTGTGCTGCTTTCGAAGAAGTAGCCAAACTTAAAGAGCCTTTTGTCATGGAGAAGATGGCTCGTTATCGTCCTTCCTCAAAGCAAGAGTACGACCAAGCTGGTGATCATTTGGCGAATGCGTCGTATCCTTTTTTGTCTAGGTATGTCAATGACCCCTATGCTTCTCTGTAACAACTGTTGTCGAAGAAACCAGTCTTTGCGTTCAAAGCGTTCGTATGTGAAGGCTAAATGACTTTTCATTTTTTCTGCTAGCTGGGTGGCATGTACCCGTGATATTTTGAGCAAATGACTTTTGTAGTTTTTTCTTGTCTTTTTGTATATGATTTATGCCTGTTTTGATTTTTTAAGAGAGCTAACGTGAGTTCAGGTGTTTGTTTTCGAATGGCTCATATGTGGCCCTTCGTCACCCCCTCTAACGTTTTATTTTTCTTAATAACGTGAATTTAGGTGTTTGATTTAGAAGGGCTCATGTGTGGCCCTTCTTCACCCCTTCGACGTTTTATTCTTCTTGATAACGTGAATTTAGGTGTTTTATTTTGAAGGGCTCATGCGTGGCCCTTCTTCACCCCTTTGACATTTTATTCTTCTTGATAACGTGAATTTAGGTGTTTGATTTCGAAGGGTTCATGCGTGGCCCTTCTTCACCCCTTCGACGTTTTATTCTTCTTGATAATGTAAATTTAGGTGTTTGTGTAACATTTCTCAATTTCAGGTCATTTTACGACCCCTATTATTCGTCACTATTTATTTTGGTCTGACACGTGTTCATTTTTTAAATTAACTTTTAAGCTAAATCGCGTAAACTAGAAATGACCATTCAATGTAAGCGGTCATCAAATAAATAAAGGGTTACATCAACCAAGTAATATA
>BQNB010093541.1:0-26342 GCA_026074375.1 Tanacetum coccineum
GTATGTGTAATTAAGCACATACCAAAATCCCCCATACTAAGGTATTGCCGTGTCCTCACGCAATGTTATGAAGTAAACATTTACGAAACTAAGAATCTCGATCCCCCTCGACTAATGACCTCGAAAAGTAGCTAAGTGTTCGTTAAAGAATCAATAGTTCCGACAAGTCCCGTTTTCACTATTTTTTTTTAATATGTACACTAACTATCTCTAATATTTTTGGATTTTCCTTTTTCTTTTCTCGACTACCTGCTTGACTTCCTTTATTATATCAACATTGGGATCATAGAATGAGAAGCGCCCATAGAATAATCTGCGGATGTCCTGACAGATAAATTCATCGTTCCCAATTCTTCACTAGTCCCAAGCTAAGCGTAAAAACGAAATCACCGTTAAGTACAAGTAAAGATGCTAACACTATTTATAACTATGACTTGTCAACTTTTCGCCCCCGATAATTATTCATTTAGAGTGATTGTGCTTAATTTTAAGTTAAATTTAGATCGACAATTTTAGACAGTAGTAAAGTTTATGTACATAACGATATTTCCGAAGAAATCTGGGGAAAAGACTAGATCACCCACCAACCAGCATATTCTCGATAGATCCCAGCCGAGTTCGACTTAGGTTATCAGGTTGAAACCCTACAGGAGAATGTTCGCAATGTAATAGCGGGAAACTCCACCCGTTTAGGCCGAATTTCTTAGATTTACCGCTAAATAAACAATACTACTCAAAGCACGCAAACATCAAAAATTTAATGATCTTATTGGTGCGATTATTCCATGTAGCGACTTTTCTTCTCAAAACGTCCCAGCCTCATCAGCTAAGTGCCCAGGTTTTTGACACCCCACAGAGAATACTTAATTGAAATAATCTACCGACGGCAGGCATCCAACAACTTTGAAGTCTCCTTAAAGCAAGTTAATCTTAGTTCAAAATATACTTGAGTAAGAAAAAGAGATCTAACCATTAAATTTTTCATTATTTTTTATGTACTATACTACCTCATCATTTACATGACTACAACAGTCTGGGTCCTAGCGGAGTGCCTCCGACAAGACGTATGTGACTTAGTCAGACTACAGGCTTTTATTATGATAACACCTACTGATTTATTATCTCTCTATGGCCTAGTTTTTGAAGACTGCAACATCGGATTTTGAGCCGGCAAGATGCAGTAACAACCTTTATTCAGCCCACATTTATACTTTCAAAACACTTTATCAATTTATTTTATATTTATTTATTTATTTATATTTTTTTTTATTTATTTTTTTTTATTATGTAGTTTGTTTTTGCATCATTTTTTTTCGTAATAGAGAAAATTTCGTTTTAGAAACTCAAGTATAAGGCTGAACTAAGATGAATATTTTTCGTTGACCGAAAGAGCTTCTTTTTTAGAAAAGGTCAGGGGTGGTTAAAGTTAAAGCATCAAATTTAAGCACTTTTATTAGTCAGGTTGAGAGTATTTTGGGAGAAAAAGTTGACAAGTTTTCGACTTATAAGCTTTTAAGAGTTTTCCAAATAATCTGTTTAACATCCTACTTGTAAATAACACTATCATTTTTTCGTTCTTGTTCAGCAAATTTAAAATACCCTAAGGAAAGATCCGCGAATGCTGTAGGCCTAATAAACTTTCGGTAAGTTGAGGAACTAGCTAGGGCTCAACACGCCCGATCGAGTCAAAAATTATTCTCATTCTACCCATTAGGAAAGTCAAAACTGTGACAAAACACTTATTTTATTTTTGAAAATTTTAAAAATATTTTCATTTTTTTTTTTTTTTTTTTTTTTTTTTTTTTGGTATTTTTGCAAAAATTTGGTGGTAAAAACGGGATTACGTGATAACAACGACTGCAGGCAAAAATCAAATCGAAGATCCCCCCCATACTAGAACTAAACATCGTCCTCGATGTTTCAAAGGGGTTCCTACGTAAATCTAAGGCCGTTTATGAAGTGTGCCAAAAGATAAAACGTTAGTCGATTAGATTTGGATACTGGATTCCCAAAATGAAGCTGAGGATGTGAAACTCATGTGGATACTGCGAGCACGAGAGTCTTCACAATCCGGGAAATCCTGGACATACAACACAAAGCACACAAAACATGGACAAAACACGGGTAATGGAAAATGTAAGCCTCATCACAACACAAAACACTTATTAGCATAAAGAAAGAAGATAGACTGGATAAGCATGGGTTGCCACCCACGAAGCGCCTTGTTTTTGTTAACCGAGTCACAAGCTCGACTCGACCCCGAATTCATTGGTCCATGGGGAAGCAAGTGGAAGGTAAAATCATCATCGGACTTTCATTCAAGTGGTTTGGATAAACATTGAATTTCATGAAAGTTCCACTCCGATGAGATACATCCGGCATAAAAGAATGATAAATTGAGATGCCGGGATCAAAAATGGTATCTTCATTCCTGGTGGAGAGAAGATATGGAGGGACAACGGGATACGTGAGAAAAGCAAGAAAGATCCATACAACATAAGCGAAGAGAGAAGATTGGTCATCCTCTAATGGTACATTCACATTAGTCGTAGACACATTCTTACGAATCCCGAGGTCAATAGAATCCAAATCTCCCGGATCGGGATCAATCTTAAATTTGAAACATTCAAGATTCGGGAGAGACATGATGTGAGTGAGTTCATCGGCGAACTCCTCATGATAAAGGTCACTCCTATCGGCAGGAGGAAACTGATCATTCGAAAGATCAAAGATAAACGAATCATATTGAGAAAAATCAACATGAGTAGTGGTACTGCCACTACTCTTCTCTTTAAAATGATCGTTATCAACGTAGAAAGCTTTATAATCAGGAAGAGATAACTCAGAATGAGTAGTGGGACTGCCACTACTAATCTCTTCTAGATTAAAGCGGAAAGTTTCAGATTCGGGAATAGAATTATCAAAGGTGTTAGTCTCCTCCAAGAAAAGATTAGGAAATGTGGAGGTAGACTTGATCACAACTTCGGAAGATGGAGTGGGATTATCTCTTAATGCATCGATCTTAGCAATAAGAAGATTGACATTCAACAATTTTTCACGAAGGATATCGTCTTTGATTGTTAAAAGAATGTCATCATCAATCCTTCCAACTTCCGGATCAACAATCTCCACCACCTCTAAGCTGACGATCTCAACATCGGGAGGTGATGCATCGACATAATCGATATCCTCACCGTAGGGAGAATCATCATCACTTGAAGAATTATCATCGTTGGAATTGACAACAATCTCAGAATGTTCATTAAGAGCATTAAGAGGGGTGGTATTTTCACAAAGAGGCACATCACACATTTTGTCGGGAATACCCTCGGACTCACTTGGGATTGGGACAAGGTCCTCAACACTAGACTTTATTACTTCGTCCGATTCCGTTGTTGGAATAGTGTCAAGATGCTCGTCCCCCATACTTAGAGAGTTATCGGGTTCCTCGATTGGTAAAACGGGTGTGATTGCAATGGTATCGTCTTCGTCATCATCGTAGCAAATGGGAATCTTCCAATATCGATCTTTAGCCGCTTGCTCTTCCGCAATTCGCTTTTCTTCTTCCTTCTTTTGTATAACTTGACCAACCAAATCACGTAAGGTTGTCATTTGTTCCATAAGCTTATTTTGAGAATTGAGAAGGTCATTTTGAGAATTGAAGATTGGATGATTGACGGTATATTGCGGGGGTTGAAATTGGTCAAAACCAAAAGAATTTGAATCATAGCAAGAATTTTGCTCATGATAATAGTCTTCATTCATTGGTTGACATTGGAAGGTTTCATGAGGACCCCCGCAATTTTCACAACAAAGATATTGTTGTGGAAAACTCGGTGAAGTTTGTGGAAAATAATCAAAGTTTTGATTGAAACACAGGTCCTGATTGTAGACAAACGGGACTTGAGGTGGACAATCGTAACCGTAATGAGAATCGTTCCCACATAACTCACGAGAGTATGGTACGTATTGGGGTTGTGGAGGATGGTTTACGACACTTGGAGAATCATTAGAAGAGTACGGAGTTGAAAAATTGATTGGTGTTCCATTTCCAACAGTACAATAGAAACAAACTCCGTCATATTCATTACATCCACATTGTTGGCATGTACCAAAAAGTTTTTGTTGTTGCAAACTTTGCAAATTTTGTAGGATCTCATTAAGGTTTTCATTGTAGCATGGTTCCGGATTAGAGATAATTAGAATTTTTGGAGGACAATTATAATCGTAATGAGCACCTTTCCCACAAGACTTGCAAGTGCATTGTCGACAAAAGATTCCATCTAACGAATCACCGCACTCGTGACAACAATGGTCAATGTGTGGAAGACTTTGTGAATTACGGCGGTTCCTAATTTACACGACTGGCTCTGTGGGAGCATAAACAAACGTTGGTATTATCATCGGATGATTGGGAAGTATCTTGAAGGTCTTTGAAAAATTCATTTTCAACACAATATGTAAACAAATCTTCCTTAAATTCCTTTCGTAAAAGAGCACATCCTTGACAATATGGACCATCAACCGGGGCTCCACACCTTGCACACCTTGCACAATTTCGAGGGGGTTTAGGAACAAGAATCTTGTCCTCAAGACCCTTTTTTGAACAACAAAAGTCTGCAGTGTACAAAACTCCACAAGTCGCGCATTCTTTAATCGCGTAAATCGGATT
The DNA here is from genome assembly GCA_026074375.1 of Tanacetum coccineum. NCBI lineage: Eukaryota > Viridiplantae > Streptophyta > Magnoliopsida > Asterales > Asteraceae > Tanacetum > Tanacetum coccineum. Next base: position 4,673 of record BQNB010093541.1, read on the forward strand.
CAAACGATAATCGAATGACGTCATAAGAATTAAACATGAAGATGGATAAGAAAAGAATTAAATGATACGAAGAAAAAGAAGATTATTTTTGGTTTTTCCATTAATTCACAATTTATTTTAACGGACAAAATGATAAGACAACTAAAAACACCAGATAATCACAAGCTCACGTAACTCAACGAAAGAAAACTCACAAAGGAGCGGAGGAGAGGGATAGCGCGAAGCTTATTTCTCCTTTCGGGTTGTAGTTCGTTGGAACAACCCTCCTTATACCCCTCTTATAGTTTGTTTAACTTTCAAAGGTGAGCCGTACCTCGCAAGTGACACAAAAGGCAAGTTTTAAATCTTTTGTTCGAGTTGGGAACCAATAAGTTCACCGGAAGTTATTATGATAATACCTCTGTTGAGAATATTATATTTTGGCATTTTTACCAATTCGTAAATTTTATTTCTTTTTATAGACAATGTTTTTATATTTTTGGTTTTTTTTTTTTATATATGTTTATAAAAGAAAATATACACAGATTCAAACACAAACTGACAAACGTAACGATAGTCGGTATCACAGCCTCCCCATTCAAACACAATTTTTCAAACGTAACGATAATTCGTTTCATAGCCTCCCCGGCAACGGCGCCAAAATTTGACTCGCGTGATCTTACTCCTTTTATATATAAATAAATATGAATAAATATAAATATATAACAAGGATCAAATTCCACAAAGTCAATAAAACCGAAAGTAGTATAGAGTATTTCCGGGTCGTTATGTCCCAACGAGGCTAGAATGGAAAATCGAATGACGAATTGATAATCGAAGTTTGAATATGACAAGGATATGATTTGGGCACTAAACCTAATAAGCAAATGCACGAAAAGATAAGCAAGGAAAATAAGCTAGAGCAAGCATAAAGGCTAGGAATGGTAAAAACACTAAAAACTTTTTATTACTAAGACACAAATAAGCTCAAATAAGCTTAAGACAAATCAAATAAGCTAGACTAACTCTAAATAAGCAAATTCAGCAAGCAATTAGACTAAGTTAAGCCGGAGAACTTAGCAGTACTAACAACAGTACTAACAGTATTAACTATCAGTACTAACTTGGAGTTAGTACTGCTAGCTTTGAGTTAGTACTGCTAGCTTTAACAAAACACAATGAAACAAGAAATAAGCAAATAGGCTAAAACAGATATTTAACTACCCCTAATAAGCACTCAGGCATAAGAATAAGCAACTAGAATAAACTAAAATGGCAAATAAGCTAAAAAACTACAAACTGATAAACTATTAAAATTGCTTTGAAAAGGCAAATAAGCTAAAGTAAGCTCTACTAAAGACAGTAAAGGAAAATGGGTTTAATCTACTCTAAAAAGCTAAGGAAATCTTAAATAAGCAGAAATGATAAGCTAATAAGCAATAATGAACCAACAGTACTAACAGTTTTAACTACCAGTACTAACTTGGAGTTAGTACTGCTAGCTTTAAAAATCCCAAAATAGAACCAGCAGTACTAACTATGGGTTAGTACTGCTTGTTCCAAACACCCCTTAAAGTTTTCAAAAATCATTTTTCTTTTTATTTCAAGCTGATTTGATCCTAATTTGTTAAAAACAGATTATCAAATAACAAAATAAAGCACTTATAAGCAGATTTTAGTCAATAATAAGCACTTAAATAAGCTAAATCAACCTAACAGTATTAACTAACATACTATCAGTACTAACTGAGTAAGTGACACAAACTATTTTTAAACTAACAACTAAGCAAGATAAGCACTAAACATCATGATAAAGCATAAATAAACAAATATAAGTAACAAATAAGCACTTTAAGCAGTTCTACAGTAAATAAGCAAAATAGGGAAAACAAAAACTTACAACTCCTTTGCTCAAAACAGGGTTAAACAAAGAGTCTACAAGCTCTAGCTTGTATAAAACAAGCTAGTGAGAGTCCATAAGCCCATCCAGAACTGGCTTATCATCCATAAGCTGTAGTATATTTGAGTGTGGAATTTTATGTGACTTTACTTAACTTCTTAGCATTTGAGTTAAAACAAACGACTTATACGATTATATAAGAACTTAGAACATATTAAGTAAAGCTTTTAACAAAAGAAATACAGAGATTCAAGAATTAACTTAAAAACTCCAAATTTGCATTAAGACGAAAATTAAAGTTACAAGACTTGGAAGAGTAAAATTGCATAAAGATAAGCTGAAATTTAACTAAGAACTAGATTAAAAGAAAGAACTAAAAAACGATCTCCTTTTTAGGTTACAATGGCCCTATTTATACTAAAAACTTCCTCCTTTTGTCTTCCAGCTGTGCTTTCTTCTGTGTTTCTTTGTAGAGACAAAAACCCAAGTGTGCTTGTTGTGTGAGGTGATTCTAAAACAAATCCCAGCCTTTAATTTCTTTTGTGCTTCTTTTGAGTCAATCACAGCCATCGAAATCACTTGAAAATTGTGAGGGATTGCCAACATGTCAATTATAAAGCTAGGGGGAGATAGTGGAGGAGGGGGAAATGTTTTATCCAGGGTTTGAATGGTTTGCGGGGTAAAAGAAGGAAAGGGAACCCGTAAGTTTTTCTTGGGTTTTGTTGGGCGGGAAAGAATGGTTTTAGGTAAGTCGGCAGCTTTGGCCCCTCAAGTTATACTTCCCCCAATTTCCAATTTTAGTCCTTGTCTTGTTATTCTTGTAATACAACTTAAGGTTTGGCAATTTTAGTCCCTCAAGTTGTATTTTCTTCACTTGGTTGACTTTTGACTTTTTCTGGGTTGACTTTCTGACTTTGACTGACTTTGGCTTCGATTTGACTTTGTCTTTTCCATCCCGTGCTTGGTTTGGTCATTTTTGGCTTTCTTTTTGTCCTTTTGTGTGATATCCGTTTCCTGCACAATGCAAATGCAAACATACAAATACAATGTATTTTTGGTACATTTTTAGCCATTTAAGTCCGTTTTTAATGGAAAATGGTATGTGTAATTAAGCCTATACCACATAACTTCATGAATCGGTTTGCCATATACTTGATTCTCTTTATACTTGGAAACCAACTTTAGTACTCCCAGAACACTTTTATTCTTAATTCCATGCATAAACAAGTTATTTCTCATGGAAATGGTTTTGTCTTTGGAGATGAAGTGTTGAATGATCGCCTTTGTAAACTTGGGATTTGGCATACTTGAACGTCTTGCATCAGTGGATTATCTGTTGTCAATCTGGTACATAAAGTCTTCCCAAATTAACTCAACAAAATCTACATTCTTCTTATGGTACATACCTCACATGATTTGAGCTCTTGACAGTCAGAGTTGCTCAACACGTGTAGTTTATCTAGAAAGATATTTTTTGATGATAGAAGCAAAGGTTCTTCATGGTTGACTCATGTGATCAATGTACAACTCAGTGATGGATTCTAGTTCTCCTCTATAACCAATTTCTTTGATGAACGTGACAATATCTTCATGAGAAGGTGGTTCAACAAACTCTTGATTAGGGATTCTAGGGCAAATCTGAAGAACTTCACGAAAGACTCCTATACCAATTCTGAACTTCTTTTTGTCAAGCTTGAACTGGTAAGATGAGGAGTCTTTGATCTTAGAGATGGTAAACCAAAACTAATGCATGTAGTTCTCAAGGACATCAGTAGTGACTAATAAAGCTTTATAGCATGGAGAGAGTTTGAGAGTGTCCAAAACAACTTGGTAAGTGGCTTCTTTCTGAGTCTTTGTTGGCTCAATCCTCATGTTGCACTTGCCAATCACAACACAATTATGAGGTGCAACCAAAGCATCATCAAGAGCACGTTGTTCAACAACTAGTGGATTCATGATTATGCTAAGAATAGTCCAATACAGTTCTTGTAGTTGGAATAGGACTGACAGGCATAAATGTGTTCAAATTGTTTATGTCAGCCTCTGCACCAACATATTCATCATCATCTGAATAAACAATATCTCTAATATAGGCATATTAGAATATATAGAAGTTCAATGCTTGTGTTTTGTACCAACTAACATTAACTTCTAAGTCCACTGCACTAACGCTGAACTAATATCAATTAATATTGGTTAGTGCTGTTTCCAATCACAATAGTATTAAATTGTTTAGTTCTGTTAACATTATCATCCTCTTTCTCTTGATCATTACTTGAATCACAACCAGTTTTTCCTGTTCTTCATAACCTTCTTTGTCATTATCTCCAGAAGGTTCGAGATTCCACATCAAGGATAACTCGTTAGACTTTGCAGAGTATAGTATCAGCATGCTAACATATGGTAGCAAAATATAATTTTTGTCAGTGTCACAACCCCATTTTATCACATAACCTCAGCAGAAGGGTCCAATGGTGTTACGTCATAGCACATATAACTCATATCCATATAAAACGACTCAAAGAGGCGTTTTGAAAATTTTCATTCATTTAGAAATAAAAAAAAGTTACATTACGTCCCCAATAAGTTTAACACATCGTACAACGATTTACAAAACGATTTTCAAATTCATAATATATTTAGCCGGCCTTCATATCTCCAGTCGCCGTAATTACCTCAAGGACCTGAGATAAAAACATTCGAAAAAGTCAACAATAATGTTGAGTGAATCCATAGAGTTTATCTATATAAACAATAAAAATAATTTCCAAACACAAGTATCATTTTTCAATATTCGTCGGGATATAACGATGTGGCAACAAAGATATATCGGGGGATTATTATAAGCCTCATGACATCGAACCTTACCATATATTCAATATATTGCCCACTATAGAACACTCTCGCTATAAGTGTACTTATTCTCAATAATAACACATCCGTTTTCATTTTTCCCGTCACAGACGATAGCTATCGTCACGGATCGAGTGGTAGCCTCCAAATATACTATTTTCAAGTGATACAGCGTATGCCTTTTTCTCGGTAATTAACAACTTATGATTTCCGTGGGTCTTTTATCTAGCGAGTTAAGCTAACTTATAATAATCAAGGCTACTAGCATACATTCGGGTCCCTTGTGTTCTATTTCAAAAACAAGCATGTTATCTCTCTCGCGGGTTTCTAAAACAATTAAAGTGTAAAAATGCGAGGCTATGAACTCACTTGATAGTATCGGAAGAAAGTAACGGCGATAGACGAACTTGGACGTCGGCACGTAATCACCCAGAACCTATACAAAATGTATGGGTCTTAGGTTTCTAGTCGATAAAATAAAATTCATAATTTTTTTTTAAATACGTAATTTACATTATCTTAGTTATGGATATTCAACAATTTATAAATCCCCAAGATTTAATTCACTTAGTCTTCTAATGTTTTTAACATTTACAAACTTACCTCATTTTTTTACTAGTTGTACCAAATTAGTCCAAAGGCCCAATAGACCCCATTTATGGTCCATTAAGTAATATAGTCCATTTTATACGTCCAAGACCAGATCATAACCCATTAATAGGGCCCAAGAGGTTTGGGTCAAAGTTAAGGGTCCAAATAGGTCCATTCATATTCATAGGGCTGAATGCCCAATAGGGACTTATAGTCCATTTTAATCTTGTTTATGAGTTATAGTAAATTTTCCGGGTTCTTATGTCGGTTAAGTTTATTATCAGATAGGATCATCATACAAAAGTTCCTAAAAGTGGGTCCTACCATCTCGGGTTTTAGTCGTAAAAACGCTTTACAAATTTTAGTATTCATATAGACGTAAAAAAATTTATAGGTTTATCCTTACAAAAATAGTTGTCTCTTTCAAACCATAATAAGTTGGTTGATCATCCAATTGGTACAAAACCTACATGATTTTATCTAGGTCTCATAGTTTTAGGTTTTTACCCAACTCAGTACCAACATGACTTTTTATACGTTCTGTCCAGCAAGGTCATATTTGATGACTTTTGGTAAAATGGTCATAACTTGGTCATTATCACGTCTATCCATTGAGTATCCAATTAAGCCCATAAATCACTCAATTTCTCTACAACCTAGGTAAATCAAATCAAGTCTAATACTTATGTAAAAATCCAGAACTTACTGTTTACAACAGCCCTAAATTTTCTAATGAATCAAGCAAGTTTAATGGTTATTTATTGCATTTCTTAAGCTAGATCAATATATGCATGAACCATTTTATACTTGATCATCATTTACAAAACATGTATTACATGACATTAATGAAATCAAAATAAACTTAAACAAGTCCTCCATTAAATCTTTTACCAATAAATAAAGTGTAGACAAGATCACAATGATCAAGAACAAGACAACTTGAAGAATGCTTCAACTCAAGCATAATCGTCCACCGAAATTACTTTTGATCACCATTTTCTTTACCCATTGCATGTCATATTTTGAGTGGAAAACGTAGGAAATAGGAGGGGATACGGAAAATATAAGTTTTCGGAGATTGCAAGTAATTTTTCCGGCGACCACGTCGTTTTTCCGGCGGCGGTGAACTGTCGCCAGAGCTCGACGGTGGCGGTTTTCCGATGACCAAAAATTTTTCCGGTATGGATGGTGGAGCTAGAGAGAAAGAGTGTGTTTTATTTTATAAAAATGAAGAAATGAGGGAAGTATAATTTCCTTGATATATGTTCTTTGCACTAGTATGGACTTTTGACAATAATAGTCCTCCCCACATTTCCAAAAATTAGTTTTTTTACACATGAACTTTTTACTTAAATAAAAAACTACTATCTGTGGCCGTGATTAAACTTCCAAGACCATTTTTTATTTTCCGTTTACACTTTTATATTTTAAATTCTTAACAATTAATAAAATGTGTGAAAACAATTTTAAAACATCAGTTCGGCTCAAGACAAGGAACAAAGACGACGTTTGTAAAAATAATAAATTTCAAATTTCCATTCGAAATAAAATACGAAATAATTATTTATGACAAATAAAATTTTAAATGTCGACGTTTGTTATGAAAACTCACAAAATATAACGAATACAACAAAATTATTTCTACGACATTTTTGAAAATATAAACGTCGATGCCTTACGTAGAATTCGCCGGTTCTTTGTAAACGTCGCGTAATTTACGAATGTAAGCCCTAATTCTCCCGGTTAGTCGTGAGTTCATATCTCAACAAAAAAATAAAAATTATAATTAATACTCATAAATAAATTACGATCTAAATTGACAGAGTGGGGGGGGGGGGGTGATTTTGTCACAGCATTTCCCCCTAAAAAGGGATCTTCGTCCCTGAAGATCAATTCATCTTGTCGTCCGCTTCTTATTAAAATCAAAGAGATGAGGGTATTTCTTCCACATCTGATCCTCCCATTCCCAAGTATATTCTGGTCCACGACTCTGGGTGTTTCACGAATTTTTAACTATAGAATTCACATTGGCTTAAGTTGCTTACATCACTATCCATATTTCAATGGTTACTTTAATGAAAATGAAAATTCTCGTCGATCCTTACTTCGTCAAGAGAATTAATATAAGAATCTTCATCCGAAAGACACTTCCTCAGATTCGAATCCAAGGTAATGTATTGTAAATCCCTTGACTCTCTGGGTAATTTTCAGTTTTATATGCCTCCGGACCGATTCTTGATAGAATCTTGAATGGTCCAATATAACGGGGACTTAACTTCCTACGTTTTCCAAATTGTATAACACCTTTCCACGGTGATACTTTCAGCATAACTTTCCACCCACCTCGAACTCCAAAGGTTTACGTCTCACACCCGCATAACTTTTCTATCTACTACAAGTAGCCAATAATCGGTTCTTAATTTGCATAATCATTTTCGTCGTTTCACGAATCATTTCCGGTCTCGTGAGTTGGACATCTCCAACCTCACTCCAACAAATAGTATCTACTTTTCCTTTCGATAGAGCTTCGAAAGGTGCTCTTTAATACAGCGTGATAACTATTATTGTATGAGAATTCAGCCAAAGGTAAGTGCTTATCCCAGCCACTACTAAAGTCAATCACGCAAGCACGCAACATGTCTTCTAATGTCTTTATTGTTCTTTTACTCTGATCACCAGTTTCATGATGGTAAGCAGTGCTCATATCTAAATTCGTTCCCAATAATTTTTGAAGAGATCTCCAAAACCTTGATGTGAAACGAGGGTCTCGGTCCTACAGGTACCCCGTGCCTACAAACAATCTACAAACAATCTCCTTCAAATACAATCGAGTAACTCCCCATTTATATACTTCTCATCAATCGGGGGATAAAGTGAGAAGATTAGTCAATCGCTCCACAATGACCCCAATTGAATCATATCCAGATGGTGTTCTTGGAAGCTTTGTAATGAAATTCATTGTAATTCTCTCCCATTTCCAAACAGGAATTTCTTACTGCGGAAGTAATCCTGACGGCTTTTGATGTTCATCCTTAACTTTAGCACATGTCAAGCACTTACTGACATATATCGCAATGTCAGCTTTCATATTCGGCCACCATTATAACTTCCTCAAATCATGGTACATTTTATCCGATTCAGGATGAATGGAATATTTTGATTTATGAGATTCCAACATGATTAGACCCTTAATCCTCCAAATATTGGTAACCATACTCGTCCTTTCAGACATTTTGTACCATCGGATCTAACTTTAAATGGCTCCCCTTCGCCACGAAATCCTTCGGCACCAATATTTTCCTCCTTGCACGCTTCAACTTGTGCATTTCGAATTTGTTCGGGTAAATTGTTATGTACCGTCACCACTAAAGCACACACTCGAATCGGTTCCTTATCCTTCCTGCTCAACGCATCAGCGACAACATTCGCCTTTCCCGGGTGATAACGAATAACACAATCGTAATCACTCAGAAGTTCAATCCATCTACGCTGCCTCATATTTAGCTCTTTCTAATCCAAAATATATTGTAAGCTTTTGTGATCTGTATATACTGGTACACTTAGTGCCGTACAAATAATGTCTCCATAGTCGAAGAGCAAAAACCACCGCTCCCAATTCCAAGTCATGGGTCGTATAATTTTCTTCATTCTTTCTAAGTTGCCTAGAGGCGTACGCAATCACCTTTTCTCGCTGCATCAAAACAGCTCTAAATCCTTTAAGGGAGCATCACAATACACAACAAAGTCTTCGCTTCCTTCGGGTAGTGATAATATTGGCGCACTACACAATTTCAGCTTCAATGTTTGAAATGCCTCCTCTTCGTCGTCGCCCCACACATACGGCTTATTTTTCTGAGTGAGTTTAGTTAATGGTTTGGATATTAGAGAAAACTCCTTAATAAACCTTCGATAATAACCTGCCAAACCCAAAAATTGTCGCACCTCTATTGGTAGTTGGTGCAGCCCAATTTTTAATGGCTTCTATCTTCGCAGGATCAATATGAACTCCACTACTATCAATCATATGGCCATGGAATTGCACGGAATCAAGCCAAAAATCACATTTCGAAAACTTAGCGTACAACTTTTCGCTCCTTAGCAAATTCAAGATAGTCTTCAAATGTTCACCATGTTCTTCTTTATTTTTGGAATAAATCAGAATGTCATCAATGAATACGATTACGAACTTATCAAGATACGGCTTGCACACGCGATTCATCAAATCCATGAATACTGCAGGTGCATTAGTCAGTCCAAAAGGCATTACCTAAAACTCATAATGTCCATAACGAGTTCTAAACGCTATAATTGGAATGTCTTCCTCGCGGATACGAAGTTGATGATAACCAGAACGTAAATCAATCTTTGAATAAACACTAGAACCTTGCAGCTGATCAAATAAGTCATCAATCCTCGGTAATGGATATCGATTCTTGATCGTCAACTTGTTCAGTTCTCGGTAATCAATGCACATTCGGAATGATCCATCCTTCTTCTTCACGAACAAGACCGGAGCTCCCCACGGTGACGAGCTCGGTCGAATAAAACCTTTCTCTGATAACTCTTGTAGTTGCTTGGATGGTTGATTTAGTTTTGTACATAATAAAATATATATACTAATATAACTTTAAGAGTAATTAAGAAAATTACCAAGTTACCCTTGATAAAATTTACTCTCAAAAATATATAATATAATATATAATACGTTTATTAAACGTGTAAATATGACACCGGGTCGTTTCCCAACGACTGTAGTGAAATTGAATCCTCGTTTAGTACTGGTTTACTGATTTGAATAAGTAAATAAATGATTTGATGATCTATTACTACTAACAAAAAAGCAACAATAATAAATGGGACAAGCAATTAAACAATTAAACTAATACGGGTAGCAAATCTCAACACACCCCCGACGACCTCCATCTATAAGCTAAGTAAACACTCTTATTTTTAACCCCTAAAAATGTAAACTAAAATTCTAAACCTAAGATAAGACAAAAGAAAATTTTAGGAAAAGGAAAAATATTTTTTTGACTTTTTTAAATTGAAAGATATGATTATTCTAAAATTTAAACTAATTAAAAACTATAAAAATAATAAAACTATTAAAAATAAAGTCCTAAATTTTTTATAAAAATTACTCTAATTAAAGAAAATGTGCAGAAATAATATAAAAATAAAAGCCCTAATTTTTATCTTTTTATAAAAGATTAATTAAACTAATTAAAACCTAACCCTAATTATTAATTAAAACTAAATAAACTAATTAAAAACTCACTTAGGGACTAACTGTGTAAAAGACTTAAGGGCTAACGGGGCTAAAACATTTAACGGGCAAGGATTAACTGAGAAACGACTAAAACAGAAAAATTACAAGAATGTTCCCTGAGGACCTACCCCGTAAACAACCAAAAGTCCAATTATAAGCTTAAATTCTAAAAGTGCTTATCACTAAAAACTTGAAAGAGCAAAGTTGTAAAGGAAGCTAGTGGGAACAAAATTAATAAAAGCTACTTGGCTTGAAAATAACAAATAAGCTCAATAAGAGCTTATTTTTGAACTGACCTCAGAAAGGAGGGTTTAACCCTTGGTTTTACTTATTAAGCTCTAAAAAGCTTATTTTTAGCTCAAAATTAAAAAGGAAAAGACTTCTAAAAAGCTTATATGATGCTTAAGCTATTTCAGAAAGAACTAGAGTGAAATGTTCTTAAAGCTACTGAAATTAGCATGATTTAAAGCAAACTCAGGAATAAGGCAATAATAACACAAATATCCACAAATAAAGCTAAAAACCTTAAAAAGCTAAACTGGACTCTAAAACTTTAAGTACTTATTAAACTACTTATAATCTATCTATATAAGCTATAAAATCTAGACTCATAAGCTAAATTAACAAATTAAGATTCTACTTAAGTTCCTACTGTTTTTGGTTTTTTATCTTTTTGAAAGACTTTTGACAGCAAAGATAAGTAATGCTAATAAGCTAGAAAGTGAAATTTAAGACCTAATCTATATTAAGCTATACCTAAACTTAATCCTACTTGAATTTAAGAGCCTAAATCCTACTTTTACTTAACTAAGAACTAGCCTAAAAGTGGCAGTACTAACTGTGACAGCAGTACTAACTTTTTAGTTAGTACTGCTGCACTTTGGTGAATTATGGCAGCAAATTAAGCTAAACTAATAAGCAATAAATCTAAATCTATTACCTAATCTATATTAAGCTACCTCTAAGCTATATACTACCTTAATTTGGAAAGCTAAGTCCTAAGATTACTTGGCTTAATCTTAAGCCAAAAGTGACAACAGTACTAACTAATTGTTAGTACTGGTGCACTATGCACAAGTGCAACTCAAAAGTACGGTTTCCCTGGGATTTAATGCAATGTGTGTGTTATTTTAAATTTAAGCACACAAAAGCCAAAGGTAATCTAGGAATAAAGAATACGCATTCCTACTTTAAACTAGAGTTGCCCTTATGCTAGAACCATTATAATAAAGCCCATACTTTTTGAAACATGAAAATTAACTTATGAAACCTCTTTGCCTAATGATTATTTGTGAAATCTAAGCTGACTTAAACAATTTCTAAAACTCACTTTGACTTTGGGAGGTCAAAGTAGCTTAAACCAAACACCCCTTTAAGTCTAAGACAATTTTGATTAGGCTACTAAATTGAAATCTAGTAAACAAGTGCTTAATACCAGACAATTAACAGATTAAAACTACTTTAATAAGCATGACTTAACAACTAAATAAGCAATAATCTAAGACTTAAGCTATTTTACTATATTTTTGGTTTTTTAGAGGTTTTTAAGATAATTATTTGAAAATCTATGATTCAAACTAAGAAAGTTAAAAACAGATAAACAACTATGATGATTTAGCTAGATAAAACTCAAATAAGCACTAATAAGGCAAAGGTAATAAGCAAATAAGCAGATCTAAATATAGAAAGCAATGAGATCACTATTTAAAGCTAGAATAAAAGGAAATTAAAGAGAAACTTACAAACTCCTCTAGCTAAACAAGAGGACCAATAAAGGCAGCTACAAGCTCTCCTAGCTTATGAATAAGCTAGGAGTTAAGTCCTTGAGAACCCTTCCATGTTTGGTTCTCCTTCCAAAAAGCACAATAATCCACAAGTGTAAGTTAAGATGATTAAAGGTTTAGATATGATTAATTCTGAATTCAATAAGCTCTATTTCAGCTTATAGAATGAAAGAGCCTTTAATTGGAAGGTTTATTAGCTTATTGAGACGACTTGGTTATTAAGGATTAACTTATGAAAAAGAAATTTGGATGATTAAGAAACTGAATTTCATTAATAAAAAGCTTTCTTACATTACTTAAAAGGAAAATTACAAGATTAAAAACACCATTAAGCTAAAAATTAAAATTTAAGCTACAACTAAATTAAGCTACGACTAGAAAACTACTAAAAAAACTAGATGGTGCGTGTATGAGAGGTGAGGCCCTATTTATAGGCTGCCTTGGATCCTTTTAGCCTCTTGCCTTGCTCTCCAGTCCTTTTAATCCTGGCCAATCATTTCTTCAATCATTTGAGCATCAATTGTGGCCGTTTGATCAAGCTGTGGACACCTGAAGATTGCCAGCGTGCCATTCTCTTATGGATGTCATTGTGCTTCTTTTGTGAGTGTTTTAGCACAAAAACCCACATTCCATTGTGCTTTTACCATTGCTACGTGGCATGAGCTTGATAGAGGGATACTTAGAGCCTTGATTTGACTAATCTCTCCCTGCCATCTTGTAAACGATCACTTGAATTGACCTAAGCACCCTTTAATTTCTATTTGCCCCTTGTTTTTAACTGAGTGGTGAAAAGGGGGGGACGATGGATGGATAGTAACTTTTGGCGCCCTTTCTTTATAACTGAAAATGGTTAAAAGTCGTTTGACTTTTGGAGAATGACATAAATGGCCCTTGTCTTTCTTTTCTTCTTTTTTTCGTTTATTAAAGGGTTTGGGAATTTGAAAGTTTGGTCCTTGTGGTTGTTATAAGAGGAAATGGGCTAAGGTTTTGGGCCTAAAGATCCGGGCAAGGCCCATTTGGGAGGAGGGGACATTTTTGGACTTTAGTGCAACTTGGAGGGTGAAAATGGAATATTTTTAGTCTTGTTGACTTTTATTGACCATGATTGATTTTTCTTTGACTGGATTTGACTAAGGCTTGACTTTTCTAGCTTCGGCTTTGTACTCTTCTGAGTCCCGTGTCCGTGCTTGCCCGTTTTTGATTGTTTTCATGTGATTTCTGATATATTCGTACCTGCACACACAAAACACAAATACAAGCATATTTTTTCCATTTTTGGTTTGTTTTGGGATTAATTGGGTTATTTTAGGTATATAAACGGATATGTGTATTCTACACTTATCAAAATTCCCCAAACTAAACGATTGTGTGTCCTTACGAATATCACATGCCTTATAACCAAATATCTCGAAAACTTCCCCAAACTAAACCTTTAAAAAGTAGCAAAGATTTTTGTTTGAGAGAGATAAGAGATCACAAGTTATAAAACACCCGATTTCCCATTTTCTAAGATTTTTCTCTTTTTATGATTTTTCTTGATCTACGATAATTATAACTACCTTATACACTTATTTGTGATGACATAAATGTATTGTTTTCCTTACCTCATTGGTGAACTTAGAGGATCATAGAACAAAAGCACAATTAAGTGTCTAAAAGATTACTTCATCATCCTGATTTTTTTCACTTTTCCATGCTAAGCTTAAAAAACAAGATCATGTAAATTTACAAGTCATGACACTCAACACTACTCATAAATTACTAACGTGTACTTACTTTTCCTCCCGCAATCCCTACTTTTGTATCTCAGATTTTATTAAGTATATACCGTAGGCTCTTTAGACTTGTTTCGATACTTATTATTCCAAAATAAAGCGTAATGGTAAGAACGAATAATTAGCTCCTAGCCCTTTAAAAAGATCATGTCTTCAAGATTTAAAGTCCACATCGAGGCAACACAAAATTTGGTTTTATAGGCTACTTAAGCAGGTACCATTCAGGTCATATACCCTTAGGGCTCTTTAAGACATGATATGAACAATTTCATTTGCACCATTTTACCTTAGGCTCTTTAAGGAACAAAGTAAGACAAAAATTAAGCAACATTATTATACCTCAGTCCTTTAGAAGGCTACAACATTCCGGCCACGCCTCCGACAAGATGTAGCAAACATATTTCGACTTCCCTAACTTCCTCGACCTTTTAGAAGGCTGTAACATCGGTTGTGAGCCGGCAAGATGCAGCAAAACTTTTTCAGTCTCGGATTATTATTGAATTCTACTTATCCCATATACCCTAAGGCTCTTTAAGGAATAAGCAAAATATTTCTTTAAATGATACATATAATATGCCAAATTAAGTATTCCTGATGTATACTCATCCTAATCACAAAGGAACTAAAGAAAGCTTATATTAGCTAATTATTAACCAAAAAACCATACAACTCTATTTATTAAACATTTATATAGAGGTGAAACAAGATAATGGTAGAAAAAGCCACAATTAACATTTATGAGCTCGAAAGAAAACCAACTATTCTACGTTTAATGTCATGACTTATAAATAACACTATCATTTAGAGTAAACTTAATTTGCAAAAATTAAGAGAACACGTTGTAATTAAAATGTTAAGAGCTTGGGGAGAAAAATCACAAGTTATTCTTATAAGCTTTTAAGTTTTCCAAATAAACTTTGTTTAGCATCCTAATTCGTAAACAACACTATCATCTCTTATTCTTCACAAAAGATATTTGCAAATACTTAGCCTATATAAAATCTAACTCGGCATATTTAAAATCTACTTGAGATTAGCACAAGTCTTCATTTACTAATGATTTCAAGTCGTAGCATGTAAAAGGCTGCATGAGACTAGCCACAAACTATCATCATTTAATTGTAAGGAAAGAAAGCTAGAAAATCTACCGTTAGATCGGGTCAAAAATTACTTCTTATTCTTACCAACGGAAAACCTACATTTTTGTCTTAACACTTTTTTTTTTTTTTTTTTTGATTGACTAAAAATTTAAAATTTTTGCTATTTTTGTGGGAAAACGGGTACGTAAATCTAAGCCGTTTATGAAGTATGCAAAGATAAACGTTAATCGATAATGATGAAAGGATATGGATCTCCCCAAACTAATTTCATACAAAGGATGAGAAACGCGAGTAGAACGGGACAAAACCAGACACGAGAGGCTTCAAAGAATTTGTTGGTTCGATCCTACAAAAATCACAATAAACAAGCAACAAACATCGAGAAATCAGAAATAGTACAAGCCTCTCTCAACACAACACATTAGATAATAGAAAATAGAAAAAAAAATAGAAAGGATAAGCATGGGGTGAACTCCCATGAAGCGGCTTGTTTTTGGTCACCGAGTCGCAAGCTCGACTTGATCCCTGAATTAATTTGTCCTTAGGGAGAGCAAATAGAAACTTTCATTAAAACTGCCACTGGATTATGAAACGTGATGATGCCGGGGTCAAACACAAAATTCTCACTCCTAAAGGAGAAAATCAAATGTAATTCCTCGGAATAAGTGAAATGTGGAAGAAAATCCAAATGATAAGAGTGAGGGAATCGACATCTTCAACATTTAGAGGAAACGTCTTCTGGTTTTGGTAGAAATAAAGCACAGCATTCTTCAAACATTCATCTAGAGGTTCTGGCGGAGACAGAAAAAATGATGGTTCTTTGAAAATTAAAAGAGTCCCGGAGGAAATGTTCTCTTTTAACTTCTCCTCCAATGTTACAAGATTTTTATCATGAATGGCATGATAAACTAGTATTCATGGTTTGAATACTTTGTCCTCGTTTCTGAGTGAATTCAAGGTAACACTAGCTGACAACTCCGCAGTGAAAGGCGAGTCGGAATTTAACAAAGGAGATGGTAAAATTCTTGATTCGGAGGAATCAAATGAAACGGTTAAGTCCTTTTTAAAATCTTTCGGTTTGGCAAAATGATCATTAAAATCAATTGGATTATCAAAAGTGATTTGAATTGGCATGACAATGGTATGGATTGGAATATCACTTGAAACTTCATCTTCTTTTTCTTTGATTTCTTCAACTTCATGAGGACGAGAAAGAAGTTTTGGTTTTTGATGTAAGTAAGTTGCCAAGAGACAAATTATCTTTTTCCTTATCGCAATTCGAGTCATCATTTTCCACACAAATCGGATCAACGAGAAAAACATCGGCGTCTTCCATGAACAAACCTTCTCTCCGGTGAGAGTAGGGGAAGTAGGATTGCTACTTGAAACTTCAAGGGTGGGAGGGATGGTAAGATCAATTCCCGGTGGAATCGAATCTCTTTCAAGATAAGCTTCTAATTCACTTTCTTCCGGTGAAGTAAGTGTAAAGGAAGAAGAAGACTTAATCTCGGCATCCTTATCGTTCTCTTCAAAGAGAGGATTCACGTTGCTAGATTTGAAATTATCATCGAATTCGAAAAGAGGATTTGAGTAAACTTGAAAATTTACTTCATGAAAATCCTTCTTAAGAGTCGAATCATCATTACCCGGTGGTAACGAATCAAGAGGAGCAAGTTCATCGGCGAACTTCTCTAAATTATCACTAGTCTTCACCGGAGAAGAACTAGGAGGAAGAGTATTAGTGGTACTGCCACTAAACGGATCGTCTTTTGAAAAATCAATGATAGAAATGGCATGAACAAAATTCTTTTCCTTGTTTTTCTCAGATTTATCGGCATAGTAAACAAGTTCTTCTTTTCCTACTCTTAAAGTCAATTTTTTTTCATACAAATCAATTAGAGCTTTTACGGTGCGAAGGAAGGGTCTTCCTAGAATAATAGGTACTCTAAGGTCGGGCTCAAAATTAACCACCACAAAATTTGCAAGAAAAGTGAAACCATCAACTCTAACTACAACATCCTCGGCTATGCCCATCGGGTGAGTAATGGAACGATTGGCAAGCTCGAGTGTCATACGAGTAGGAGTCAATGCTTCAAGCCCAAGTTTCTTGTAGATAGAATGAGGTAAAAGGTTAATGCTAGCTCCTGAATCGGCTAAAGCACTAGTCCTATTGAGTTCTTGTAAAGCACATGGGATAAGAAATTTTCCCGGATCTTCGAGCTTCTCGGGGACTTTGTTCATAATGATAGCGGAACATTCAGCATTCACAGTTGTGATGGCGATCTCCTCGAGCTTCTCTTTGTTCCTTAGCAACGAGCTTAACCATTTGTTGAACTTTGGCATTTCGACAAGAGCATCTTTCAATCCAATCTCTAAACGGAGTTGCTTGAACATCTTCAAGAACCGGCTATGTTGAGCACTTGGTTTATCGTTCTCTCTCACTTTCATCCTCTCGGGGTATGGAAGTTTAGATTGATACGAATTAGGATTTGGAGAATTAGGATCAAGATTAACGGTTTTCTTTGCTTTTGGTTTTGGAATTTCAATGAAAATGGAATCTTCTTCCCCCGGAGGTGGGACATGTGCGGTATTTTCCAAATTTGGATTTTGCACTTTTTCCGTTGACGTCTCCGGGTTTTGTTCGGGTTCTTTTGAAGGAATAGAAACATCGGGTGTAGGAACAAGAGGAGTCGAAGGTTCCTCTTAATGGGCCTCAAAACCCTAAATAAACCTACCCGGATACCAAAACCCTTAGAAAAGCCATAAGCCCAAAACCCTAGCCCATTTACTTTTTTATAAAACACAAGGGCCATTCCTGTCATTTTCCAAACTATTTTTACATTACACTTGAGATAACTAACCACAAGGACCTAATTTGCCATTTCCTCAAACTTCCAACTGAATTAACTCTTTTCAGTTAAAAAATTGGGCGCCAAAGGTGTTACTATTCACCTTTCTTCCCCGATTCACCATCCAGGGTAAAAGAGAGGGCAAATGGAAATTGAGGGCTCTATTGGTCAATTCATAAGGTCTACATCAATATGGCAGGGATAGATCAGTCAAATCAAAGGACTTCATTAGCTCACTCTCAAGCTTAGGACACGTCAGCTATGGAGAAAGCACACAAGGATGTGGGTTTTGTACTCATTTCACTCAGAGAAGAAACACAAGTGAGCCTCTAACGGATTGCCAGCTTGGCAATCCGTGTGAGGTCACTTTGTGATCTAACGGCTCATAATCAATAGCCAATGATTGAATGATTTGATGGCTAGGATTCAGAGGAGCGTGTGCATCAAGAGAGACTAGAACCTTCTTTGGCAGCCTATAAATACCCTCACAAATCACACACAGGAAGGAGACGGAGAGTAGCTTTTAGTTTTAAGTTTAGCTTAAATTTCTTTTAAACTTTGTAATTTTCCTTTCAAGTATTGTAACCAAGCTTTATGTTAATGAAAATTCAGTTGTTTTTAATCTCTCATAAGCTCTTTTATTTAACTTCATAAGCTCTCATTTTCCTTCAAATTATTAAGCTAAATTCTCTTAAGCTCATAATAAGCTCTTTCAGTCTATAAGCTGAAATAGAGCTTATTTAATTCAGTATTAATCATATCTAAACCTTTAATCAGCTTAACATATATTTACCTTAACTTGTGGATTATTGAGCTTTTTTGGAAGTTTGACCAATTATGGAAGGGTCAAAGAAGGACTTAACTCCTAGCTTATTTATAAGCTAGGAGAGCTTGTAGCTGCCTTTTATTAGGACCTCTTGTTTAGCTAGAGGATTAAGTGAGTTTTTCTTTAAATTCTCCTTACTTTTACATTTTAGCTTAAATAATTGTCTCTAGTGCTTATTAGTCTAATAGTTTGCTTATATGCTTCTTTTATTAGCTTAAATATTCTTATAATCATCTATTTGTGCTTAATTGTTATAGTTTATCATCTGTTTTCAGCTATTTAGTTATTAAACTTAGTTTACTTTCATAATAGTTATAAAGCCTAAAAAAACAAAAATAATAGATTAGCTTAATCTTAGATCTTAGCTTAATCTAGTTGTTAATTAATGTTTAACCAAGTTGTTTTAAGCTTATAATTATCTGGTTATCAAGTTCTAATAAGTAGATTTCATTTTAAAGCTTTAATTTGAATTTTGTCAAACCTTAAGGGGTGTTTGGATTAAGCTACTTTGACCTCAAATAGTCAAAGTGAGCTTAAGTATTTGATTAGGTCAGTTTCAATTTCATTTAAAATCAGTAGTTAAATAGTTTTTATAGGTTAAATTTTGAAAATGAAAAAGTTATGGCTTATTTTAAAAGGTTCAGCACCAGGGCACTTTAAAGCTTAAGCTAGGATTGCTTATTTTTGAGTTAGGTCCTCTAGGCTTTGGTTTGTGCTTGTTTTGTGTTTATCCACACTCAAAGAGAGTGTTTAGTGCAGCACCAAACCTCAAGGGAGCCTGCACTTTGGTCTTTGTTTGTGCCAATTGCACCAGCAGTACCTTCATCAGAAGGTACTGCTGATCTTTAAGCTTCATTTAAGCTAGATATTGTAGGAATTAGAAGCTTAGATTTAGGAATATTTTAGTTTTCATATAGCTTAGGATAAGTCATTGCTTATTTGTAATTTCCAGCTTAATTTGTTAGGGTAAATTTGCTTTTAAAAGTAGCTAAAAAAACCAAAAGACCAAAAACAGTAGGTAGATTAAAGTAGCTTTTTAATTCAAATTTTTAGCTTATAGACTTAGGTTTTTGCATTTAGTTTCATAACTTAGGAGTTGTTTGATTAGATTTCAAAAGCTTATAATCTAGTTTAGCTTATTAAGAATTTGAGCTTATATGGATTATGTGCTCTTTAGCTTATTTTCTGAGTTTGACTCATAGATCATCATTTTCAGTTGCATTCTAGTGTTTTAAATTCTCATTTCTTTTCTCATTTAGCTTAAGGACATCATAAGCTTTACAAATCTTCTTTTGTTTTTAAAATTGAGCTTAAAATGAGCTTTTTACAAGCTTTTAAGTAAAACCAAAGGAAAACCCCTTGTTTCTGTAACAGCTTATTGATAAGCTCTTTTTGAGCTTATCATTGAGTTTCAGCCCTAAGAGCTTTTGTTAAAATTGATCATCACCACTTCATCTACAACTTTTGTTTTATAAGTTTTTTCTAAATAGCACTTTTTAAATCTCAACTTATTTTTGGGCTTAAAAGGGCTTAACTTGTAATCGGGTTGGGCCTTCAGGGTAGTTTTTGAAATTTTTAAGTTTTCTCAGTTAGTCCCTAGGTTTGCACTGTTAGTCCTTTAGTCCTTGCATAGTTAGTCCTTTGTTAGTAATAGTTAGTTGGTTTAATAATTTTTATAAATAATTAGGTTTAGTTTTTAATTAGTTTAATTAAACTTTAATTAAAAAGTAAAAATTAGGGCTTTTATTTTTATAAAATTTCTTATCATTTTCTCTTTTTAGTATAATTTTTATAAAATTTTTAGGGTTTATATTTTTAGCATTTTTATTATTATTTTTAAGCTTTTAATTAGTTTAAATTTTAGAAAATTCATATCTTAAAATCTAAAAAGTCAAGAATAGTGATTCTTTTTTCTAAAATTTTCTTTTACTTTGTTTTATCTAGAAAAAATATAATGTCAATCATTTTCTATTTTTATTTTTTTTAGGATTTAATTAGATTTAAATAGTTTTTAATTAATAAAAAAGTCAAAAATAATCAAAAAAATATTTTTCTTTTTTTTTAAAAATTTCTTTTATCTTAATTTAGGTTTAGGAATTTAGTTTGCATTTTTAGGACTTAATTTTGATTTACTTGCTCATTGGTCGCGTTTTATTCGTTTCCCGTTAATTGTCAAATGCTTTAATTGTTTTTAATTGCTTGTTTTTAATTAGTAGTTATAGAAAACCCAATCAATCTTCGAACCCATTCCAATCACTATCCAATATCAAGTGAGGTTTTAATTTCTCAAATCGTTAGGAAAACGACCTGGGAAATCATACTTTTCGGTAAACATACGTATATTATATATTATATATATATTTTAATGAGTGAAAATTTTCCTTAGGGAAATTTCTTAATTGCTCTTGTGGTATTATATATTAGTATATATTATTTAGCGTATCAAATTTTTGGCGCCGCTGCCAGGGATTTGAGTTAACGAATCTCTCGTTTTGTGTTTGTTGATAAGATTTGAAGATCCTTTCGTCCTCGAAAGTTTCATTTTTGTTAAAAAATTTCAAAAATCCCAAAAAATCATAAAATATAAAAAGTAAAAAATAATTTTTTTTTCTTTCTAGTATAGCTATCATATATAAAAAAAATCAAAAACATAAAAAATTGTCCTAAAAAAAGAAATTAAATAAACAAAGTTGGTAAAAGAACACCAACATATAATACCTTCCATTGAGGTATTATCATAAATA
>BQNB010093542.1:11653-22750 GCA_026074375.1 Tanacetum coccineum
GACCACAAAAGGACAAAAATGTATTGTATATTGTGTGTTTTGTGTTATTCATGTGCAGGTAACGGATATTGGACGAAAAGACCAAAAACAAGCCCAAAAAGGACAAAACCGGACACGAGAATGAAAGAGCGTGAAAAGACGAGGCAAAAGTGTGCATTTATCAAGGAAGAAACCCAAGACAAGCCGTAAACCCCAAAAATCCCAAAATCGTCAAAGAAATAACATCGCTAGTCTAAAAATCATAAACAGGATTAACGGTCGTTAACCTTTTTACAAACAAAACCAAATTATACTTAACACTTGTTAAGTATACACTTAACTAACGTTAAGTGTCACTATACATCACTAGTAACAATCCACAGCCCATTAAAATCCCTCAGCCTAAATAATAAACCCAAGTCAACTCTATACTAAACCCGGTCAAACTCATCAAAGATTAAAACGGAGAAAAAGGCGCAAAATTTTTACTGTTTATCTTACACAGGTTTAAACCTGTGTTAAAAAAAGAACAGGGTAAAACCCTCCCAAATTCAGTACATGTCAACATCACAAGACCCCGCTCCTCCAAGTCACAAGAAAGGCGTATGCTCTCCTCAAAGTGCCAGCTTGGCGATCCGGCATATCACACATCTAAAATCAATGGATGAGATCAAAAGTTGTGATGAAATAGAAGATTGGAGGGTGGGGATTAATTCCTTGGGTTACATTTCACTTGCTACACTAAGAAGAAGCACACCAAGCCACCTCAGCTCTCCTCATTTCAACTATAAATAGGGATAGATAGTTAGAGTAGACCAGGTACCCAATTTATGTATTTAGAATTAGTTTACCATTTTTTTACAAGTCTTTTACTTATTTGCACTTTACTTACCTTGTTATTTACCTTTCAAGCACTGTAATATTTCCTTTATCAATAAATAAAAGAAATCCAAAAATTTTGTTCCCTTCCACTGTTTAATTTACACAATTCAATTCACTGTTCCATTCACTCATTTTTGTTCTCATTACCTTCATTAAGCTTGTGTTAAGCTTTTGGTTCGGAAGATTGAAGTTCATTAGGTTTTGGAAGCTTTTGGATTAGTTTTGGTATTGGGATCATTAAGCTTGGTTAAGCTTGATTTGATTTGGGATTGAAGCTGAATTAGAGGTTTGAGTTAGGTTATAGGTCTTCATCAAGTATCTAAGGACCCCCACTTGAAGTTTCCAAAGTTCACTTGCTAGGTCACTATTTGCAACTGCTTCTTTTTGTTTATTGGAATGCTACCTACGCTTTTAATGAGTTTGTCTTCTATCTTGTTTTAAGTGGATTTGGATAATCAGTTTTTGGTTAGCTTTTGTATGGATCATAGTTTATTCTTGTTTTGGCCTAAAATTGTCAACAAACATCAATTACATTGCATAAACTGATTTTCATGTTTTTCTTGCTTATTTTGGTTTAGATTTGCTAATAGGTTGTTATAAAGTTGTTTAGTAATCTGTTATTCATTAGTTTGAAATTTTGAAATTGCATTTAAAAAGCTTAAATTTGTAAACATCCTTAAAGGAGTGTTTGGAATCATATTTTAAGTCAAAGTCAAATTTGTTTCTTGCTATAACAGGGGTTCAGTCGTTAAAAGTCTTGCTTAAGATTCACTTAAATCAAGTTTTTAGATACAATTTAATCTAGTTTAGATCACCTTTTCTGATCCTAACTCTAAGTTTTTTGAAGGTAAATTTAGTTTCTATGGCGTTTGTCAGAACTGTTTTTTTGTGTAATTAACTTTGATTCATGAGATTGGAGTATAAAAAGGGTTTTAAACATGCCATTGTTAGTCTCTTAAAGCAGTTTCAATTGTCTGGTCCAATTAGGTTTAGTTAACTGTTTTCATAGTTTTTTTTCCAATTTGTCACCCCATTTTCCAAGTATAAATTGTCAGTTATACAGTCTAATGCCCATTGTCATAGTTTTAGATCCAAATTCATTTAGGTTAAAAGGTGTTTTAAGTTCTGGATTTTTGTGCACAAGTAGATTAGGTAGTAGTCTTTAAGGATTCAAACTTGTTTTGAAGTTTAAAGTTCACTAGCTTATCTGAATTTGAGCTTAAAACTAGTCGTTTAGTCATTTTGGAAACTGTCCTAAAAGCACTCTGTCAGTTCTATTTTAGCTTATTCAGAGCTTATTATTAAGTTTCATTATTAGTTGTAGTTTAATAAAATGTTCATTTTCATGTAAACTTTAAGTTTTTATAACAAGTTTAAAAAATAAAATATATTTCTAAAAGAAAAGGTCACGAGAGGTCGAACCCATGACCTCTTCCCTTAGCACATCCTAGTCCCCAATACCACACACACTACATCATCTTGCCCTTGGGGTCCTTTTTCAAACACATCTCACCTATTTAAATTAATATAGTATCTTAGAAGTGTAGCCTTATTCGAGCTTTATGAACTTATTTTTCCTCTTCTGCTAATTCCGTTCCAGCAATTTTTCTGTTTTCATTTTTTCTTAAGGTTTTAAATTGTTCAAAGTATTTCTATAAAATTTTCAGATATTTATCTTTTTTTTTAGATCCTATTTTTTTTTATGTATCTTTAGCTTAAAACCGTCTTTAATTCATAATAAAAAAAAATATATATATATTAATAATATAGAATATATAATATATATATATATAAAATTTCTTTTTTCTAAAACTTTTCCTTTTGTCATTTAAGGATTATAAAAAATTAAATTTTGCATTCGTAGGGATTAAATTTGTCATAGTTGCTTAAATGTCGCGTTTTATTAATTCCCGTTTATGTTTTCGTGCTTTATTTCTTAAGTGCTTTAAATGCTTTTAGTTGTTTACTTGTTTTTACATGTTTTATTCGTTTTCATTAGTAGAATTAAGAAACCGAAATCAAAAACATTTTTAAAGCCATGATCAAATCACGCAATCACGAACCTAGCCGATTGTCAATTTCAAGCGCTTCCGTCGAGAGAAACGACCCATGGAGGTTTTTTGATACAACTTGGTTAAAAGATTTGTTTCTCAAATCCGACAGAAAAACTTACTATACTAAAAAAGTTGACATCCTTATATACTTATATTATATTATAGTATGTTTGGGCATAATCAATTTTTGGCGCGCTGCCCGGGAGAATCGTGTTACGATTTCGTGTTCCGATCGATCGAAGATTAGTTGTTTTGAAGAACCCCTTCCTGTAAAGCTATCCGCTTTCATTTATAAATATTTTCTTGCTATTAATAAATATAAAAAAACAAAAAAATATTTTATTTCCCTTTCTCGATTTTTGTTGTATATATATTAAATAATCACAAATAACTATTTCCTAGAGTATTTGAAAATACCAAAAATATTTTCACTTTTAGTTTATAATTACATAAAAACCCAAAATATTCTCCTTTACCTTAACCCCTTATCCGTTAAATGTCTTTTTTCTTATCCCTATATAATGTTTAAAATCTAATGGACGTCAATATCCAACCTAGTTGCTACGGGTGTGGAGGTCCTTTAGACGGATCGATTTGTCGACAATGTAATTGCGAAAGGTGTGGAAATATACGTTATGGAAGAATTTGTTTTAATTGTAAATATGATACAAATCCGAATTCTCTCAATTTTTCCGACTACTCTTCACAACCCCAGTACGAGATGAATATTTGTGAGTTATGTGGAAACGAGGCTCATTATGGTTACGATTGGTCCACAGACCCAAAGTTTCGTCTTGTGTTAATCATAACCCCATGTTTCAATCAAAACTCGATAATACATATTTCACTAACTTTTAAGCTCGAATTTTTCAAACAAAATCTTGTTTGGTGGAGAAAACTGCAGGGGTTCTCATGCGACTTTTCAGTGTCAACCGATGAACCAAAATTTCAATTATCCTAATTCTTTCGGTTTTGACCAAATTCAACCCCCGCAGCAATTCGACAATCATCAGCCTCAGGAAATTTCAAAAATCATTCCTTTTATTGAAAGTAAAGAATGGATTGAAACAAAGAACGAGCTTTATAAAATGATGGAAGCTTATACGGAAAGAATGAATCAACAACGTGAGCAGGAGGCTTTACTTGCAGCTCAAAGAGAGCGATAATTACTTGCCCAAAAGAAAGCAACTCAAGAAAAGGAAGAACCACCACAAAACTCCGTCTTTCTCAACTATAATTGCAGAAAATGTGTGTCACAAAAGCCAGTGCCGGAGACAAAAGCAAAAAATAGAAGATACATGCTAAATTGTTTGGAAGATTGTCAACAAAAAGAGCTTTATAGTATGCATAATGATTTGAAGATCTAATTAAAGTGCTCGTAAATTCTAGAACTCTCTGTATTAATTTGAAATCTCAACGTCATGATAAGGAAAAAAGAACAGAATTACAAATCTCGCAGAGCCAAGCAGTTTCAAACGTCCAGACTCGTATTACATCGTGTTTACGGAATTTTAAAGTTATTACCAAGGAGAGCACTATACCTTTGAATAAAACGCCTTAAATTTCTCCGGTTATTGCAATCACACACGACTTATCAACCGAAGAACCTGAGTACTCTCTTAGTATGGGGGACAAGCATCTTGACACTATTCCGAAAACAGAATTGCACGTTGATGAACCTTGACTCAATCCCAAGTGAGCCCCGAGGTTAACTCCACTAATGAAATTGAGTGTGAAGTGGCCTGTTTAATGATGAATCTTCTTCCGATTTTTAACACTTTATAATCAAATCCTCTCCTATGATTCAAACGATGTTTTACCTCTAGTGATGACGAGTCACTTTCTAATGAGGACGTTCCTATGGAAAATTTCAAAATTTATTCGAACCCTCTGTTTGATGATGAAGAAATCATTTCTCCAAAGATTGGTCTGCATTATTTCAATGCCGAGTCTGATCTTATCGAATCTTTGCTTAACCGTGATATTTTAATTGATTCTTCTCCTAAGTTTGATTATCTTCTCGAGGAGTTCTCCGGTGAACTCGCTCATATTGATCCAATTCCACTGGGAATTGTTGATACCGACTTGGAACCTGATGAAGAAATCTATCTTATAGAGAATTTGTTGTATGAGAATTCATCGCCGGAAGAACGTAATTCTAAAATTGCTGATACTACTGTCGAGTCTCTCTCTTTACCTCCTATTCCCGTTGAGGATAGTGACTCTCATATGGAGGAGATCGACTTATTTCTTGCTACGGATGAATCGATGCCACCGGGCATTGAGAACGACGATTATGACTCGGAAGGGGATATTCTTTTTCTTGAAGAATTGCTTAGCAATGATCCCCTTTCCTTTCCCAAAAATGAGTCATCTAACTTTGATCATCATGATGATCCGTCATTTCCTCGTCCTCCTCCAGAACCTCCAGATGTTGAGGTTTTCTTTGATTCTGAGCCTGATACGGGTGTTTTGACTAACAAAGTGGCGGGTGACATTTTTGAACACAATGTTCTTATAACTAATCTTTTGCCCACCCAACCCACCCTTTGTCCAATATTTGACCCTTTGTCTCCGTTTTCATCCAAAAACGAGGACAAAGTGTTCAAACCTGGCATTCTCACTTCTCCTTTCTTATCTCATCGGAACAAAATCACTTTTGATTTTTTTGAGAACCCGATGATGGTGTATGGAGGGGACATCCCTCTCTTGGATGTCTCGTATCTCTATTTCTATCCCCCTTGACCAAGCTCAAGTATGGGGGATCGAGTCAGGCTTAAGACTCGGTTAACAAAAATAAGCGCTTCGTGGGTGGCAACCTATGCTTATTCATTTATTTTCTTTCTTATTTCTAATAATATGACTTGAGGAGGCACGCTTCTTCTGTTTCTTGTATTTGGTGCTTATGTTTTATGTCTAGTGATTTCCAGAATTTTTAAAGACTCTCGTGTTCGTGGTTTTGTCCATCGATCGTCTTCAAATCCTCTTCATAAATTGGGAATCCGATATCCTAATCATTATCGACTAACGTTTATCTTTATGCATACTTAATAAACGGCTTAAGATTTACGTAGATACCCTTTTAAACATTGAGGACAATGTTTCGTTCTAGTATGGGGGGGGGTTATCTATCGATATAATTTACTTGCATGCTCACGCAACCTTGTTTTTACCTCTATATATATGCCTTTTTGAGAAAAATTTAAATTTTTTTGTGTATAAACACCAATTTGTTGGCTTTCCAGTTGTGTGAGAATAAGAAGTATTTTTTGACCTTGAACCCGGCGTGATGAGCCCTAGCTAGACCCCTTAACCATTATAAACTTTAGCTTTTGCTAGTCTTTTATATAAGAAGCTTTAAAATGCGAATTCTAGCTTAATAAAGCCAAGATTTTGCAAGTTTCCATAATTAACTTTAAAAATGCAAAGCTAGTTTATTAGGCTAAGTACTCGCGGATCTTTTTATTAAAGATTTTAAATTTGCGAAGAACGAAAAATGATAGAGAAAAATATAAGTTGAATGGCTAAAACGTGGAACAAGTTGGAATTTTCTTTAAGGCATATAGATATTAATTTGGCTTTATACTTCTCATATAGCTTTTACACTTTATCTAAATGCCTACAACAGAAAGGTTGTCCCGGTTCAAATCATTTTAGTAACTTTTCTTAGATTGTGGAAGTCGATGATGTCGAATTTTGCTAAGTATATGCATCACAAGTTTATTGCTTTACTTCTAGCCAATAGGAAGAGTCTTAGGGTAATATTGTATTTAGTAGAGTAATCATTTTATTACATTTTGACTTAAAGAGCCTAAGGGTATATGGCAAGAGTAATATTAATCATAAAATTATTTATACCTTAAAGAGCCTTAGGGTATATGGTACGAATAAAATTAATGATTAAAAAATGTTGCTTAGTTATTTACACCTTAAAGAGCCTTAGGGTATATGGTGTAAATAATATTATTTGATTTATGTCTTAAAGAGCCTTAGGGTATATGTCATGACTATAATAGGCAAAAGCCCAAAAGCTAAATCTCGTTCATTTTCAACGGTTTTTTCAAGGATAATGGGTGGAAAAAGCAAGATTTTTATTTCAACAGTCCCTGCATTATTTTTGAGGATTAAATAAGTATCAAACAAGTCTTAAAGAAGCTTCAGGTGGTATATGACTTAATAAAAACAAAGATACACACATAGGAATGCGGGAGAGGCGAAAAGTAATGACACAATTAGTATTTAATAAGTCGTGTTAGCATTCTAACTTGGTATCGAGCAGATCTGATATTCGTTTTTCTGAACTTATTTTTGGGCGAGTAAAAAATCAAGGATACGAATTACCTTTTTGAGCACAGGCAAAAATGTGTTTCTGTATTCAATGATCCCTAATAATTTAGGGGATTTACAATGAAAGTCAAATATGTGTTTCGTGATTAATGCAAAGTATATTTATAGATAAAGGTAAAAACCAGGGCGTTTTAAAAATTAACGATTCTTAAATTTCCTTTGATGAACACTGAGCTACTTTTTTGAGGTTATTAGTCAAAGGAATTTAAATTCGTTGGTTTTCAAAACGTACATTTATAACATTGCGTGAGGACACGGCAATATCTTAGTATGGGGGAATTTGGTATGTGCTAATTTACACATACCATTTGTACACTATATTAGGCCAAAAAGACCACAAATGGACAAAAATGTATTGTATATTGTGTGTTTTGTGTTATTCATGTGCAGGTAACGGATATTGGACGAAAAGACCAAAAACAAGCCCAAAAAGGACAAAACCGGACACGAGAATGAAAAAGCGTGAAAAGACGAGGCAAAAGTGTGCATTTATCAAGGAAGAAACCCAAGACAAGCCGTAAACCCCAAAAATCCTAAAACCGTCAAAGTAATAACACCGTTAGTCCAAAAATCATAAACAGGATTAACGGTCGTTAACCTTTTTACAAACAAAACCGAATTATACTTAACACTTGTTAAGTATACACTTAACTAACGTTAAGTGTCACTATACATCACTAGTAACAATCCACAGCCCATTAAAATCCCTCAGCCCAAATAATAAACCCAACTCAACTCTATACTAAACCCGCAAACTCACAAGAGTAAAAGGAGAAAAAAGGCGCTAAATTTTTCTAATCTGTTTATCTTACACAGGTTTAAGCCTGTGTTAAAAAAAGAACAGAGTAAAACCCTCCCAAATTCAGTACATGTCAACATCACAAGACCCCGCTCCTCCAAGTCACAAAAAAGGCGTGTGCTCTCCTCAAAGTGCCAGCTTGGCGATCCGGCCTATCACACATCTAAAATCAATGGATGATATCAAAAGTTGTGATGAAATAAAAGATTGGAGGGTGGGGATTAATTCCTTGGCTTACATTTCACTTGCTACACTGAGAAGAAGCACACCAA
This sequence comes from Tanacetum coccineum, assembly GCA_026074375.1. Taxonomy (NCBI): domain Eukaryota; kingdom Viridiplantae; phylum Streptophyta; class Magnoliopsida; order Asterales; family Asteraceae; genus Tanacetum; species Tanacetum coccineum. The sequence continues at coordinate 19,987 of BQNB010093542.1, forward strand.
ACCACCTCAGCTCTCCTTATTTCAACTATAAATAGGGATAGATAGTTATAGTAGACCAAGTTCCCAATTTATGTATTTAGAAATGGTTTACTCATATTTTACAAGCCTTTTACTTATTTCTGCACTTCACTTACCATGTATGTTACCTTCAAGCACTGTAATCTTTCCTTTATCAATAAAAAAATTAAAATCCAAATTTTTTTTTCCCCTTCCACTAGTTTAATTTACATAATTTCAATATTCAACTGTTCCATTTCACTTCATGTTCTGTTCTCAATTACTCATTTAAGCTTGTTCAAGCTTATGTTAAGCTTTTGGTTCGGAAGATTGAAGTTCATTAGGTTTTGGAAGCTTTTGGATTAGTTTTGGTATTGGGATCATTAAGTTTGGTTAAGCTTGATTTGATTTGGGATTGAAGCTGAATTAGAGGGTTTAGGTTAGGTTTTAGGTCTTCATCAAGTATCTAAGGACCTCTTGTAAGTTTCCTAGTTCACTTTCTAGTCACTATTTGCAACTGCTTATTTTTGTTTATTGGAATGCTTATCTACGCTTTTATGTGTTTTTTATATCTTGTTTTAGTGATTGGATAATCTGTTTTTGGTTACTTTTGTTTGGATCCTAGTTTTTTCTTGCCTAAAATTGTCAAAAATCCATCAATTCTTGCATAATTTGTTTTCATGTTGTTCTTGCTTATTTTATGGTTTAGATTTGCTAATTAGGTTGTTATTAAGTTGTTTAGTATATGGTATTCATAGTTTGAATTTTGAAATTGCATTTAGAAAGCTTATTTTTGTAAACAGTCCTTAAAGGGGTGTTTGGATCATATGTTTAAGTCAAAGTCAAATTTGTTCTTGCCTATTTCAGTCGTTAAGTCTTGCTTAGATTCACTTTAAATCAAGTTTTAGATAAAATTTATCTAGTTTGGATCACCTTTTGATCTTAACTTAAGTTTTTGAAAGGTAATTTAGTTTCTGTGGTTGTCAAAACTGTTTTTGTGTAATTAACTTTGATTCTGAGATTTGGAGTATAAAAAGTGTTTTAGCATGTCCATTTTAGTCTCTTAATAAGTTCTAATGTCTCGTCAATAGGTTTAGTTAACTGTTTCATAGTTTTTCCAATTTGTACCCATTTTCAAGTATAAATTGTCAGTTATACAGTCTAATGCCCATTGTCATAGTTTTAGATCCAAATTCATTTAGGTTAAAAGGTGTTTTAAGTTCTGGATTTTTGTGCACAAGTAGATTAGGTAGTAGTCTTTAAGGATTCAAACTTGTTTTGAAGTTTAAAGTTCACTAGCTTATCTGAATTTGAGCTTAAAACTAGTCGTTTAGTCATTTTGGAAACTGTCCTAAAAGCACTCTGTCAGTTCTATTTTAGCTTATTCAGAGCTTATTATTAAGTTTCATTATTAGTTGTAGTTTAATAAAATGTTCATTTTCATGTAAACTTTAAGTTTTTATAACAAGTTTTAAAAAATAAAATATATTCTAAAAAGAAAAGGTCACGAGGGTCGAACCCATGACCTCTCCCTTAGCACATACTAGTCCCAATACCACACACACTAAATCATCTGCCCTTGGGTCTTTTTCAAACACATCTCACACTATTTAATTAATATAGTTTCTTTAGAAGTTAGCTTATTCGAGCTTTATGACTTATTTTCTGCTTATCCGTTCAGCAATTTTTTCTGTTTTCATTTTTCTTAAGTTTAGAATTGTTCAAAGTATTTTCTATAAAATTTTCAGATTTTTATTTTTTTTAGTTTACTATTTTTTATGTATCATTTAGATTAAAACCGTTTTTAATTCATAATAAATATAATATATATATATATATATATATATAAATTTTCTGAAAATTTTCTTTTGCCATTTAGGATTTATAAAAAATCAATTTGCATTCGTAGGGATTAAATTTGTCATAGTTGCTTAAATGTCGCGTTTTATTAATTCCCGTTTACGTTTTCGTGCTTTATTTCTTAAGTGCTTTAAATGCTTTTAGTTTTTACTTGTTTTTACATGTTTTATTCGTTTTCATTAGTAGAATTAGAAACTAAATCAAAAACTTTTAAACCATTCAAATCACGCAATCACGAACCTAGCCGTTTGTCAATTCACGCTTCGTCGAGAGAAAACGACCCGGGAGGTTTTTGAGACAACTTTGGTTAAAAGTTTGTTTCTCAAATCCGACGGAAAATACTTACTATACTATAATTGTTTACATCCTTATATACTTATATTATATATAGTATGTTTGGGCATATCAATTTTTGGCGCCGCTTCGTTGCCGGGGAGGTGTGTTACGATTATCGTGTTTCGTTCGAAGATTAGTGTTTTGAAGACCCTTCCTCGTGAAGTTATTGTTTTTAATTGTGAATATTTTCTTTTTATTATAAAACCATAAAAATCCAAAAATATTTTACTTTCTTATTATTTCTTTTCCTTATGTATTATTTGAAAAATCTAAAAATATTCTTCTGTATCCTCTTATTCGTTTAATTCTTATCTTCTTAACCTTCTTATCCGATAATTCTTCGACATGTCTTGGTTTTCAAGATGCTTGTGGTGTGGAGGTCTGTTTAACGGTGGAAATTTTCGGCGTTGTACAAATGTGAGTTTTGGAGATGAATTTGTCAATAATCCCGAGCCCGTTTTAAATGATGAAACACCCGATTTTTCCTACCCACCTTCACAACCCCAAACATCTTTGTTAGACCAATGGCATTGTTTTCATTGTAAAGATCCGTTAGAAATAGGTGAACGCT
>BQNB010093543.1:0-26341 GCA_026074375.1 Tanacetum coccineum
TCAATAATTGCCACCGGTGCAATTCCTAGAACTATATGGGACTTACTTTATTACAATAATATTCTAGTAAGCATGTTTATCCTATCTATGCCACAATCTAAGGTCTCACCTATAAACCGATTAAGTCGTCCAACCAAAAACTGTGATTATGTAATGGTATTATATTTGTCGTGACAAATATGTACGAAGAAGCATGCATACATCTTCGTATCATAAATTTTAATAAAAAACTTTACTCAATTTAGTTATTTATTACGGTATCACATATTTTCTATACATCTAATGTATAAATAGTGTTACCTTTTTAAAATTGACGATTCAACGTGTTTTCAAATATAAAGATTAATGAATGGTGGAAAACGTGTATACTGTAGTGACATGCCATGGTTCACGGTAACTCCAATCGAACGCACAAAGAAGCGGAGAATCAGGTCAGCGCGAAGCATATTAAAAACCTTAACTCTTTAGGAATGTTAACCACTCCGTCTTAAACTTATCTTATAGTTTATTCTAGTGGATGAGCCGTACTTCTCATGAGTCCATAGCATCCAGTTTTAACCAATCAAATAAAACTTTAATTTGGAAAACACATTATGAACTATAAATAGTCCATAATAAATCTGATTTCATAATAATTAGTCATGTTTAATATTTATTTTTCGAAAAACCCTTTTATTTTCTCACAAGTCAAACTTAAAATAAAACAATATAAACACAAAACTAATTCACATAACAATTATTCAAAAATATGCACTTAACAATTAATCCATACAAATATCAAGATATGATCCTAATTATCTTATAATTAAAACACGCATATATTCATATAAGGCTCATTCGTCCTATAAACTCAAGCCACATCCATCGACATAATCGATTGCGTAAGCCTTATACAAATATACACCACATAGCACATAGATTAAACTTTTAGGCCCCATTAAGACATGCCAAGGTCTTCCCTAGCTTTTAAAGTCGTGGATCGATAACCACATAAATTTAGTGTTCTATCTTTTTGGTCTTGATCATCATATTTGCATAATAATTTTAACAATTAACAAGATTATATCATATATCGTCTCCACGATAAATTGCATGTATTTATCATGGATGCCAGATTAACAATTAATCTAACATAAAACCGGATCAATTTACAATTTTAAACACATAAACTTTTATTCATAAAATTGCATACAACCTATAAATCATCAAATTAATTTTAATAACCAATAAAAATTAGATCTTGATGCATAAAACGCCCAAATGGCGTAAAAAATTAATCAAGAACCCTAATTTGTTTGTCCAATTTTATTCTTGTAATTACAAATTCATATACGATGGCTCGTGATGCCACTGTTGGGATTTTAGATCTAATTTAACAATTAAAACATATCACGAGTACGCAGCGGAAAGATCAAACACGTATAGAACTTATAATTAACAAGGGATTAAAGACATGTACCTTTTAGCAAGAAACGTTAGACTGCTTTTAGCAATAAACGTTACACCGTCTTCAATATACGCGTGTGTATAATACCACGCGAAACCACCAAGGATCAAAAGAATAATCCCTCTAAGTCAACACACACAATACGTTCTTAGCAAACAACGTGTATGCTAGTACTAGTAGTGTTTAAACCAAACAATCACTTCGTCTTTGAATCAATCAACACACGAAACACCTTCTTGAGATTAAATCGCAAAACAAAAACCCTAAAGGGTTGTTTGTTTGATCTCACGACAAGAAAAAAAGAAAACCGAAAACCCTTTGTGGGTTTGGATCCGGTCGAACACCAAGAGAGACAAAAGAGAGATTTAGGAATTTTAGGGATTGAAGTTATGAGCATACAATGACCCTAAGACCTCTATTTATAGCCCTCTTGACTTGGTGAGCAAGCAAGCAATCCCATCTCCTCTTGGAGTGGGTATTCGACCGGCCCAAGGAAAGAAAAGGAAAAACCAAACTTTTCTTTTTCTCGGTTTTGCATATTAGTCCTTTAACTATTAATAACTAATATTTATTCACGTTAAACTTTTAACTATCGTTTGTTTAAACACTATTAATATATTACATTAATATATTAAATACGTTGTTCTACATATTAACGTGTGCGTCCCCTTAGGCTCGAATAAATTCTCGGACATATATAATTTATATTTGTTCATATTCCAACAGCTCCCACTTGGACATGTATAAATTATATAATAACATTGGTAAGCGTCTAGCAACACGCCAATGCTCCCAGAAACATCCGAGTGTGGTTTCTCAAAACACGGACAAAATGATTTATGAATTTACAATCCCTTTGTTTCCGATACCGTGTTAAAAATGGATATGGATCAATGTCATTCCATTATTTAACGATTCTGTTTCTCGTATATGTAACTAATCAAGATTACCGAAAATCAATGAGACATATCTACATGAGTTTTCGGGTACGGCCATACACACATCTGATTAATTCTACGAGGGGCCCAGTGGCATCATTCTTCAACTATTGAAGGAACAAATTCCATATTGACTACAAGTGTCAACAAAAAGGACTTTAAAGGAAATCTGAAAAAGAAAAGTGGCTATCACTTTCTCATGTGCTCTAACCGGCCTAATAAACCCAACCAAAGGAGGTAGGCTTTTAAGTTGTTGACCAAGTATGGTAAGCGTTATAAATAGAGAATTAAGAATTCATTAGTTGGATATATCCCTATCATCTCTCTTTCTTTCTCTTTTGTGCCTTGATCGACCGAAAACCATTTATAGGGGTTTCGGTTTTGCTTTGTTCGACGGCAAGGAAACAAGAAACATAGTTTCTTGTGTTGATTTGATTCAAGGTTTCCAAAAGCGATTGTTAACACTAAGTACTATGCAACTCTAGTGCAGAAGAATGTAAAGTGTGTACAAATCCGTAGAGAGATCAACTTTGTTCTTTATTTTTCTTGATTGAAAATTGCAAAAAGGATACAACGTTTTTCTTTTAACTTTCATTGTTATGTTAATTATAGACTATGTAAGATCATACTGTTATTATTCCGCCTGCGTACCATTTATTAATAGTTAATATGGTCTTTATGTCTACTAATTCCAACAATAATTCACTTGCATAAAGTGTCCATACTCAATACCTTTTCGCTGGTTATTCCGTACCGTTTTCGTCCGTTTTTTTTATGTTTTCGTCCAATTTTTCGAGGGGGGGGGCGTTTTTTTAACGTTTTCACAATCCGTTTTTGAACACATTTGACGTTATGTGTACGATTTCAATTATTATATATAACTATAAAAACGTACGAAGGCGGAGGAAAACATACAAAAATGGATGAAACGTACAAAAACATACCAAAACGTATAAAAAACCGTACGAAAACGGAGAAAAGCGTAAAAAAAAAGTACAAAGGCGGAGAAAGCACGACGGATAAAAACGTAAAAAAACGGACGAAAATATATAAAAACGTAAAAAAATTGAGAAAACGTACAAAACCGGAAAAACCCCCCCCCCCCCCTAAAAACGTACGAAAACAGACGAAAACGGACGGAAAACAGACGAAAACGTATTGATGATGGACTTTAATCTAAAAAAGATAGAGATAAGTTTACAAACTCGAATGGACTAAAAGATAGATAAGTTTGTAAGTAGCTACTGTATTTTCTAGCTTTTAATCTAAAAAAGATAGAGATAAGTTTACAAACTCGAATGGACTAAACATGTTAGTACTTTTACGTATAAATTCGGTTCAACGGCACACGTAGGCAAAACAACAACATATCTTGTTCCAACCTAAACAAATCTAGGGCTTTCTTATTTCTCATCAACAAATCAACGTCGCTATTCAATCAAATTAATCATTGCTTTATTTAATAAAAAATTACGGTTTCGGGGGTTGTTAAATATGTTTATCTTATGTAATTCATGTAATCTCATATAAAAGATTCAATATTTAGCGTTGTTATCATGACGTCATTTATAAAAAAACACATTATTGATTATAAAGTTACAGTTTTTATTGTCTTTTAGCCAAATTTTTATGTCATTTTAGTTTTTTTTTTAATTTGTTTTTGAGCTTAATTTTTATTGTGATTTAATAAAAACCCAGTCTTTTTTAATAAGTGTCTTTTTTATTGAGATTTTTGTTTAAATTGATTATAAAGTTACAGTTTTTATTGTGTTTACTTATTTTATTTTACTTTTTGATTAATTATATTTATATTGGATTGATTGAAGTGATTTGTGATTAGGTGACGTCATCTTTGCGAAAGTTTGAACTTTTTTGTAATTGTTTTAATTTGACGTTTTGTTTATTGTGGTGTTTTTTATTGGGGCAGGATTCGAATTTGTGGAATAGGGAAGTATGGGAGAGAAAGGAAGGCGTCAACGGAATAAGCGGGATCGAGATACGGGAGGCAGGGATAGGGATAATAGGGACCACAGGGATAACAAGAATAAAAGACAAAGAGGAAACGAACGAGACGATAGAAGTCATAATAATAACAATAAGGATAATAGGGACGGTGACGAGTTGGTTGTGTATAGGATACTATGTCCGGATAGGTTTATGGGGAGTGTGATAGGTAAAAGCGGGAAGGTTATAAATTTCGATAGACCAAGATACATACGGGCGAAAGTTAAGATAGTAGTGATCCGTATCGGGTCTAAGCATAGGGTGATCACGATTTATTGTTATATTAATGAGAAAGTTGATATTGAGCCGGATGACGAGTTTGGTGATTTTGAGCCGGTGTGTTCGGCGCAAGAGGCGTTGTTGAGGGTGCATAGTGCAATTGCGAACGTGGTGGGGTCAGCTGGTGATTCGGATAAGAAGTGGAAAGATAAGGAAGAGTGTCAGATTTTGGTTCCGGCTAGTCAGTCTGCCAATATTATTGGGAAGTCGGGTGCGACTATTAAGAAAATGAGAAGTAAGACGAGGGCGAATATCAAAGTTGCTCCAAAAGATGTTGGCGATCCTAATCATTCGTGTGCGATGGAGTTTGACAACTTTCTTCAGGTTAGTCTTCACGTTTTGTTTAGGTGGCCATAATGTATTTGCGTTTGTTCTGGATAAAATATTTTCGACTATACGTCGTTGAATGTGGCCTATGTAAATCCGTTATTTATTGAACCTTTAACTATGAACCCAACTCGCAAATTATAGAATCTGCATTTTTGCTTTGCTAATAACTTTTTTCTCTCTTTGACGTTTGCTGAATTTAGATAACTGGTGAACCTGAGGCAGTGAAAAAAGCATTGTTTGCGGTCTCTTTGATTATGTACAAATTTACTCCAAAAGAGTCGATTCCATTAGAAACGTCGGTTCATGAAGCTCCTCCAAGCATCATCATTCCGTCTGATGTACCCGTTTATCCCGCTGGCGGGATATACCATGGTGTAGATCCATACGTGCCTTCAAGAGTCCATCCTTCTGTTTTAAGTGCATCACATATATCAGAACTTCAGGGGTATCCCGATTCCAGGAACCCATGGCCAATTTACTCTTCTGCCCTTCCTGTGGTTTCCGGATATGCTGGTGCATCTATATCAGGGGAGTTAATCATAAGGGTTCTGTGCCCATTTGCTAAGATTGGACGGGTTATTGGAAGGGGTGGGGCCTCTATTAGAAGTGTCAGAGAAACTAGCGGTGCGCGTATTGATGTTGATGACTCGAGACACGATGACTGTATTATAACAATCTCAGCAACAGAGGTATCATACTTCACATTCTTAATTTTATTTTTGTGAGTCCGATTAAAATTGTCCTCTTTTAATAAAACCATTACAAACTTCATAATTTTCTGATTCTACCCTTTATTAAGTTTGCGTTTTAGAAGGAACTTAGTTTTAAGTATAAGGGTAAAAACTGGTGTTTAATCAGACTTTAACATTAATTACCCTATAAAGAACACAAAAATTTGGTGAACGATGAAAGTGGAACGGCGGAGTATCATTTATTATTACTCAATGCATCCAAAAAAAGAAGCCAATTTACTTGAGTAATGCTACTGAAGAGATAATTATAGTGGCCAAAACGTAGGCCTTTAATTGCTCCATGGGACCATACGGAACCCAACAATAAGCATCATAATTGTAGCTTATATGTACTCTGTTGCGATCCATGCCAGCAGTAATCGTAATAGAGCATATTGACTTTGTTACTAAACTAAACAGCTTGATGGGCTGACAATAAAATATTTTTTGGATGAACACACTATCGGTTAATCAACTTACATATTTGTATTATTATCCTGTATTGTAGAGATAACCATAAACGATTTTTGATGATCTTAAAGTATTTTTTGAAATGCTTATCACTATGTAGTAGGATTGAAGCATTTATTGCCACTAGCTAATATACAAATCTTTCTTTCCTTTATATCTGATCACCATTAATTTTGCAGTCCTTAGATGATATTAAATCCATGGCCGTCGAAGCAGTTCTATTACTGCAAGAAAAGATAAATGAAGACGAAGAGGACAAAGCTTCCCTAAGGCTCCTTGTCCCTTCTAAAGTTATCGGTTGCATTATTGGTAAAAATGGTTCCATTGTAAATGAAATCCGAAAGAGAACTAGAGCAGACGTTCGCATATCAAAAGGTGAAAAGCCCAAATGTGCAGATAGTAATGATGAGCTTGTTGAGGTATACTTTATGTATTTATTATATCTCAAAACGGTTGTTCCATTGCTTTCTCTCATAAAACATAAGTTCTATTTTCACTGTTTTTGTAAAATGCAGGTCGTTGGAGAAGTTGGCAGCGTGAGGGATGCACTCGTTCAAATAGTTCTCCGACTTCGAGATGATGTGTTGAAAGACAGGAATGTTGGTCACAATCCATCTTCAGGAAATGATTCCGTGTATGCTGGTGACCGTAGACGTTCTTTACCAGTCTTGCCAAGGGTTTCAGCAGTTCCTCCTTTGGGTTATGACCACAGACCTGAAACTGGGAGCAGCTTGGGTTTGCTCTCTTCAAGCCGTGGATATGCTTCACAACCGGTATGCCCTCATTGTTGTATCAGCATTATTTATAAATGTATGTGTATAAATTGTCTTGAATGCTAATATGGATATGGTTTATGGTTATAGGTGGGTGAGAACGTCTATGGATCTGTGTCTTCTTATTCTTCAAAGCAGCATTATGGAGGGTGAGTACCTTATTTCATAAAGTATCAGCCATACTGTTCCTCATTGTTACTCATGTTAGTTTAATTATTGATCTCAATCAGATTGTCATCTTCTGCCTTGGAGATGTTGGTTCCTGGTCATGCTGTTGGTAAAGTGATGGGTAGAGGTGGAGCCAATGTGGATAATATCCGTAAGGTGAATATCTTACATTTCTTTATGGCGTATGCTTTTGTTTTATAAGATGTAGAGTTAAGTATTTGATCCAAAGTTCTCATTTGTGTTTTGTTTTATTAACAGATATCAGGAGCTTCTGTAGAGGTATCTGATACCAAATCATCCCGTGGTGATCGGGTGGCTGTGATTTCAGGGACACCTGAACAAAAGCGTACAGCTGAAAGCTTGATTCAGGCTTTCATAATGTCCACCTAACAAAGGTGAATGGTTTACCCTCGTGGACCTGCCTGCTATAGTGTCTTTAGGTTTTATTTCTAATCATGAAAGGGATCTCGTTCTCTTTGGTTCTTCGCACTGGAATTTTCTTTTTCTTTCGATGATTACTCTGGAGATTTGTCACTGGCTGCGTGCAAGGTCCTGCTAAGCTTTAATAATTAGGCTCTCTATCCAAGCTGCAACTCGAGTCGAGACATTCTAGGATCTTTCTTCATCTTCATACTCTTATAATAATCTTGTTCTTTGCAGTGCGAAACTCTGTTCTTACTCAAAATTTAAGAATGCTCGTTGCGGTTACTATCTCTGGTCATAAATTTAGTCGTGAAGGTTGGTTTTGTCCGGAATTTCCCCTTTTGGTCCTCTTGCTCTTTGAATCTTTGGTATTCTTGAATTGATCGCTTCTGAAACCCGATTAAATTCTTGATCTGTTTGTATGTGCCTTTTGGGTTGGTAAAACATTATCTTGAAGCAAAAATCTGTGTTCAGCAGCTGTAGTAAAATTAGAGGAAATACAGCACTCTGCGTGTAGATTCTTACCATCAAAATTCCTTCTATACAACTCACACATTATTTTAAACTATACTAAAGATCTTCAACCATTTTGGTAACTTAATTCCATGAGTTTCTAGAAGTAAAATTTATAAAGTACAAGCATATCTGCTATGGTTATGAATCCTGAATTTTCTTCTCAGTGCATATGACTTCTGAACATATTTTCATCTTGCATCATGTGTGTCTCTTTTTTATTCATTTGAACATCTTAATTGAACCTTTAGGCTGCTATATAAAGAGGTTGGATGTTCTTACTGTCCTCTAGCCCGGTAGATAGTGTCACGAAATGCAAATAAGTCAAGGGAACAGATAACAAACGCTTGTTTACATGGTGCTGACTTAGACATACTTCACTCTCAGACTAGTGTCAAATTGAGTTTGACTTTCATCACATAGGAAATAACCTTTAACTTTCCGATCACACAAGGATATTTTTTAAGCAATACCGTGCGTGAGAATCTATATTGTGAGACTATAAACCAAAGTTTTCTTACTGGGTTGCTGCACGTAGAAAAACCTTGCACCTGCAAGGGGATTTGACCCCGCCGCTTTCTGTCTCTTTTGCATAGTCTGCTAATGAAATGGAGGGTTAGAATCAAAAAAAACTCATAACCTCAACAGAGAAGTTCCCTTGGCTGCTTAATTTTCCCCTGAAATGTTTCGTCGGTAGAATAAGGTAGAATAAAAGCCTGGTAAGGTAACGACTTAATTATCATAAGATGACCATACTCATTGAGAGATACATATAGCCGTCTTCAGTCTGATACATCTAAGAACCTAAGATGTAACCAACACGTCCAGTTTCTAGCTGTGCTTCTAATGCTCATCAATATTACTCAGGGGTGGTAGGGGGTGTTTACTTGCATAGGAGCATGTAAAGTATATGATAGATATCGCCTCACATTAACTCACTTGTAAATATGTATCACTCAACATCAGTGCTTGGTCACATATGACTTGGATGTTGACACCCAGTTCTTAACTTGGGTGTTCAAAATTCCAAGCAACATTTGACTTTGTTCTCTTATCTCTCATCTATTCTATAACTGTGGCGGTGATTTCCTATACTTCTGTACTTACCTCAAAATGACTAAAATTTATATAGTCGCCAATCTTTCAATATTTTTTAGTGTCTTCTCTGTCATATATGCCACTGGACTACTCTTATACTTTGTGTTTTCTCCTGCAAGTGCATTCATCATGGAAAATTTTAATCAGCTTATGAGGAGTTCTAGATGCATTAGGGAAACAACAGATTTGTGATAACATTGCTAGTTTCCTGATTTAGTTATAAGCCTTAGAACCTTTCACAGAAATAACTTTATCTGATACTACTGTGATCCGTGTTGTAAAATTTTCCAAAATTATGTTATACATCTAGCTTCAACTTCAAATAAAACCATCAACAAGGTCAGTGACCGAGGCGAGTTGAGTTGAATCCAATAAAATCGCTTTGGTCAAAATTCGTTCAATTTCAGTGTTAACTCAGTCAAAACTCGTTTTCTGTAGTAATATGAAACACTATGTAATCTATTTTTCTTACATATTTTTAGTCCTCGTGAACAATCTATGGCCCCTATTAACATGTCATACGTATAATTTTGGAATTTTTGTTTAAAAATCTCAATCCGAGTACTCAGCGCCTAGGTAGATTACTCGCTACTAGGTAGCCGACTCCTCGAGTACAGCCTGACGAGTTTTACAACCATGACTATGATCAATTTACTGTTCATTTTATCCACTTTCAGAGAGAATATTAGATTTATTGTCAACAGCTCTTGGACATTGGTCATTTGAATGACCGCATCTGCAGTCCATCTTTACAATTTGCCTTTGATTGTTTAACACATTTTTCTTGTTTTCTAATGCAATCTTTGTTCGTTTTAAAAGCAATATCATATTCTCTGGATCATTTTATTAAATATGTGTCCTGAAAAGTTGACAATATATCCATGCTTTGGTAGAGAGATCATTGTGGCATCTCTCTTACTCCCCTGGTTAGATTCCGTGATTTCACCATTTTAGAATACTGCAAGTGTGTCACTGCTGTGTCAACTGTTTAGATTTGCTTCCTGGCATCTATATTCACAGGCTCAAGCCTGCGTTTTTGTTGGGGCTGGGAGGGGTTCATTTTTGGGTATGGTTGTGTATTCTTTTTGTGTTTGCAAGGTCGCAACACAACGCGAAAACACTGTAATTTGTTCTGTAGCTGCTGTTTTTTAGGTTCAACTATATGATTTGGCAGCATTTGTTCCTAAGTATTTGCTTCTATAGTTCTTAATGTTGTATCGAGTGCAACAGTGTTTGTGCTTGTTTGTAGAGGTGTCACAAATAAACCGGTTTTCCGAACTCGAACCGGTTTGACCCGAGAACCGAAACCGTCACAACCGTTTTGACCAGGAACCGTTCCGGGACCTCGGTCAAACCGCCGGTTTAGAAACCGTCGACATTTTTGGGATTCCACCGGATTGACCACCTTTTTGGAACCGGTTTGTCGAACCGTTTTTTGGAACCGTTTGGAACCGTACCGATTTTTTGGATAAAAGTGTCCCGGGAATGACTTTATCAGGATTTTCCTCTTATCCTATAGATTTTCTTGTGGATAACTGATATAATACAGATTTTCTTATTCTAATAAATAAGATGATTATATTACAACTATATCACAACTATCAATCCTTCATACAATCTTTCCAAGAATGTATAATTGTATTATACGAAAATAAGGTATCACCAGACTCAATCAACAACTGCTGAGGTTCTTCATCCCAAAAAGATCCGTGATCCTTTATCTCGAATGGGACAACACCTTTTAACCCAACATAAACAAAAGAAGCAAGGGTGAACCTAAATGTCCTATGATCAAAATCAATATATCAAAAACAGATTTTTGAGAGACTTCAGCCCAAGGATCTATAATCTTATGGAATATTTGTGGTTTTGGAAAACAAAGGAAAAATCAGTTACCTCCTGTTCTAGTCCCGCATGGCCCCTGTATATATTAAGTGTCCAAGCTTCTTCGGTAGCATCCTGAAATCAGCATTTTCCAACAAGTGTAGAAAATTTTGTCATCCAGAAGAACACATACTAACCAGCAGAGACTTTTAGAGATGTGTATGAGTTTTAATAAATACCACTTAGACGCTCATTGTGATCGTAGACAGCTACACAACACCACTTGAACTGCCTTAGGAACGGATGAAGAAGGTGACTAAAATGACGAAAGGTGCAAATAAATAACCACACAACTAACCGATCAAGAAATTGCGTAAGATGCTAGTAAGCGACGGCTCTTTTGAAGGAACCCACCTCGTGATATATGTTGAACAGCTGGGGCAGAAGATGACGAAACCCAAATGGAGCAGGAGGGTCCTATGTCACATCGGACCACGACAATACACATACTCGTAGTTTTATTTTGTATTTCGTTTATGTTGTGATTTCCTAAAAGTTGTATTTTCCTATATGTTTAAAAATAAACAGGCAACCGTTCTTGTCAACACGACGACTTCTTGTATTTCTTATGTTGTATTATCCTATATGTTAAAAAAAAAAAAAAAAAAAAAAAAAAACCAAAACTGCCCAAACCGGTTTTTACAGGTTAATACCGAACCGAACGCGGTTCCAAACCGCAAACCGTTCGGCATGAACCGCTACCCAAGAACACGGTTCCAAAACCGTTCAGTTCTGCCGAACGGTTCGGCTCCTGATGACTAAACAGTTCCTGTATGACTCAAACCGAACCGAACTGGTTAACTGATTTGCGCACCTCTACTTGTTTGTGCTTGTGTGAACAACTTTACACATATATTAATCTCATAATGTTACATGTTCTTTAATGTAATATGAAGATGTAGCTGTTTATATTTGGCATTGCATTTGTTTGTTGATGGTTTTATTTGAAGTTGAAGCTAGATGTATAACATAATTTTGGGTATTACAGACATTTTTGTAAAACACATCAAGGAAACCCCCAATTTTTGGGGGGTAAACGAGTCAAACCGATCATCAATTATTTGACCCATTTTAACTTAAGGGTCTCTTTGGGGTTATGTTGATTTTTGAATAGGATTTAGGTTTGGTTAGATTTTGGATATGATATAAAATAATATTGTCGAAGAAAATAACACTATTTAGATTATCAAATTAATGCAATAAAAAATTTAGTCAAAATGCGTGTACGTGTAAGAAAAAGGAATTAATATTTTTTACTAAAACCTACTTAATATTTGAAGAACCGTAAACTATTAATATACGTATTTATAATTGAGTTTTGCAAGAACCACAAAATGTATACCAAGAACATTCACGGGACGAGAAATTGCTTATTTTTCAATGAAGTGTCATCTTCATTTGACATTATTTTTCTGTTTTCTGGTTTTAGGTACATTGTTTCATGTGATATAACATTAATTTGTAAGTTTGAATACTTAACATCCTTTTGTAAAACATGTATAAATAATATAAGTAGAGCACCAAATGATTCATTGTTTCTTTATGTTGAAAAACACACATTTTTAATGTTCCAATAACTATCACACATAATTTTTAAACCTTCAAATCGGTACAGTTTATTTATAGAAGTTGGAGAAAATAGATCATCTTTTTTTAGTCAAACTTGCTTTGCGTATCATGTTTGATATAACGCTAATTTGTAAGTTTAAATATTTAATATGTTGTCATAAAATGAGCATAAATATTTGTATAGAACTCTAAAAGATTCACTATTTTTTGCATTGAAAAATATAAGGATTTAGCCGTACAATAGCAACGAACTTTGTAAAGTGTTCCATTTTGGTACGTGAACTTTTTTTTGTTCCACTTAATGTAACGAACTTTCATATTATGTGTTGATTTGCACTAACAAGTATAGGCAACCGGATAAAACGTTTTATTACCGACTAATAGTCTACGTGGCTTTTTTTTAACACAAAAATATAAAATAGAGAAGTATTAACCATAAAAGTCAAAGTCTCCCTTAACCCTAATCAGATAAACACAACATACAATTTCCCCCAATTTAATCTCATCAACCCTAACCCTAGTTTTCATATGATTTAACCATTACCCTAATTGAACAATCACAATGCGTTTAACAGTGAATTTCCATCACGATGGTAACTTTGTCCCATCACCTTTCATGTATCAAGAAGAAGAAAAATCCACAATTCGTGATTTGGAATTTGAAGGGATGACAGTTATTAGGCTGTCAAAGTTGCTTCAAGGAACATGTATGTTCCCCGTGAAAGGTATTTTCTTTCTTATCCCTGGTAAAGAACTTAGTAAGGATTAATTGAGATTAAGAATGATTTAGACCTAGCAAACTGTATTGCGGTAGGTTATAAGAATATGAAATGTAGTTGATTATGTTTCCTTGAACATCATGGGTATGATTTAAGACATTGGATTCCAGATGACATATACACCAATGATGATGAACTTTCTTTCTGATGTTGAAGGAGGACGATAACAGGCTATATATGCTACGATTTAGCATGAAGATGATGTAGTAATACCCTAATAGGTCCAAAAATGAACCTTTTTGAACAAATTATGCAATGGAAGTTATATAAATGATTTTACTGATAAGTCTGATGGTGGTGAGTCTAGTCAACCTAGTGCTAAGGAGTTAGAAAATATAGTCTGATGAAGATTTAAACAAGAACTTCAACGGTTTGATGGGGGTGATTTATCCTGAATTTGACTCTAAACTTCCATGGAATGAAATGAAGCCAACCTTGGGTTTGAGGTTTGAACACCCAGAACAGCTTAAAGAGTGCATGACCAATTATGGTGTGGCTAATGGATACCAGCTCTGGTATAGAAGAAATGATTATAGAAGTCTGTTTGTTTTGTGTGGTAAGAGCTTGAGAAGTATAAGATGTGGTAAAAAAACGGTTAAGACCGAGGGATTGGCCTTATAAGAAAGAGAAAAATGAGGGTGAGCTACAAACGAAAGATAAGGTGTGCTGCTGAGGATCACCTACGAAATGTAAAAAACTACCTAAATCAGATCACCAAGGAAGAAAAGGTTGTGCAGGGTCAGTCATCTGCTGACAAAGGGAAAGCTGAAGATTTGCAGGGTGAGTCAGTAGCTAAGAAGGGAAAAAAGAAGGGTACAAAAAAGGGTGTAAATGGTTGCACATTTAGGCTTTGGGCTTCTTGGATGCAAGATGGAAGCTGTTTTCAAACCAAGACCTTGATCCCAAAACACACTTGGCTCTAGGAACTATGAGTAGGCTCATTAGTCACATTTAAATTGATGCCAAGCATTGCACTTACAATATCTTGAGGATCCAGACTATTACCTATAGAGTATTTCAAAGAGCAAATAAAAGAAGTATTGATCAATATGTCGTGTGGGCAATTTAAAAGGCAAAGTCAAAGACCCTTGTTTTCAACATGACGGGGGCTGATACAGCATTATAGTAAGATTTTATGGGATTAAGGAAACAACTTCTTGATACCATCCTGGTTCATTCAGCCCACATCATGTAGAGTGAGTTAGATAATGGTAAAATCCACTATCAATCAAAATGATTTAAGTCTATTTTAAGCAATGATGAAGGGTGGAGTGCAATGAGTTATGGAAAGTCATAGGATTGGATGGATTTTTTTTGAAAGGAACATGCAGAGGTAGTAGCACTTGACAGCTATGGTATAAAAAGATAGATTATCAACCAAAATGTTATCTCATAGTTTGGCTTGGTAAGGGTTGAAACCATTGACAATTGGGAAATAGGTTTTTGGTCTGTCTTTGTGAGAATGAACTAAAACTAGACCTCATGTGCATCCCAACAGACTTAATTTCAGATGGTCACAAGTAAAAATTTTATGCTTTATTGATAAGTACCAATGTTCCTTTTGTAACTAGGGATTTGATAGTAGTCATCAAAAACTTGTTGCCTAACAAGCAGAGCATAGGCAATGTGAATGCACATATATCTAACTTAAGAAAATGGGAATGGGCCTTATGGGCACTTCAAAGCTTGTTTTGGTTAGCTGCAACAACAACTATTTAACATACGTTCTACTCCAAGATGAACTTAATTGGCAACATTGATCCTGTACAAAACAATTGCTAGTAGATAGAGAACACCAAACATCTGTTGCGTAAGCTTTCTTTAAAATGGACAGAGGCTGTGCAGCTTATGAAAATGGTATTTCTGAATCTTATCACAATGCCATTAGAATTGCTAGAGGTAAGCCTTTAATTACAATGTTAGAAGAAATAAGAGTTTACTTGATGCAAAGGCTTTATAGCATGCATAACTTAGCAAGTAACCTTGTAGACAACATTACACCATCAATTAGGAAAGAAATAGAGTGTTTTGAAAGAGACACAAAGATTCTGGATAGTGTATTCCTGTATAATAATGAATATGAAATAAGGGGGTTGAAGGAATACATCCATATGTGTTAATATAGATAATAGAACATGTGCATGCAAATGTGGGAATTGAGTGTGTGCACCTTGTGCATGTCTGTGCTGCCTTTATTTCATCAAAATGGCTCCAGGTCTAGGTTGTTAGTGCATGGTAACTACAAAAAGATGTGAGAAAATGCTTTATCAGATATTTCATTAGGCCAGTGGTGGCTCATTAGTATGGCCAAATACACCAAGAAACCTCCTTTTTGCCACCAGTCCTTAGAAAGATGCCAGGTAGGCCTAGGAAGCTAAGAATCAAACATGTCACAAAAAGGGTTAATGTAATTACCAGAAGTGGTAGAATGATGACTTGTCATAACTGTTGGGAAAAGGGACATAACAAAAAAAGTTGTAAAAATGAGAAACAATCTCAACTAACTGTTGAAAAGAGACACCTGGAAGAAAGAAAGTTGATTCAAACTTGTATTCCCAACTGGTGGTAAAAATGGTGGTGATGCAGGCCCTAGTATAGCAGATCCAACTGATTCAGAAGCTGGTGATACAGGTTTTATGAATAAGGTATGAATAAGATAATATATTTGTTATGATGGTTCAGGCACTAATTTATACTTACTTCTTTTTATACTTGTTTTCAGATGAACTGTCACACAGAAGACCCCATTGAAAATCCCAGTTTTGATGACATTCCACCCAACAGAGTAAGACCGTCAGAAAACTAGCAAAGATAATTAAGGAAAGCCATTGCATAACTGAAGTTTTAAAACTGATGCCTAAAGAAGGTGCAAATCTGAAAGAATTGCAAAAAGAGCAAAACCATTCCAGTTTGGCAAAGATGGTGCAGGATCCTGTGCTGATAAGGCATGGGAATGTGTATGAAGGTTGCATGAGCTGAAGAAAGATGCGTCTTATTGTTGGATCTTTGTAAGGTTTAAGAGACCTTTATTTAGTATCCCAACTTTGAAGATTGTAATGCCTAAATAATGTCTTGGATTCTGTGTCTTAGATGTATTATTTACTTACAAAACGAATGGTCATTACAAGCTATTGCTTGATTGATGTGAATGTATTCTAGCAAATATATTCTAATTCTTTGATTTAAGAATCCAGAAAAATTGGTGTGGTCTTGCAATCACCCATAAGAATTCAATTCATTATATTATGTGTGGTTTGGTACCATTTGGCAGAAAATTAGTTACTATCTTTGTGGTCTATTTGTGAGAGAAATGATGACAAAAATAGAGACACAAATCATCATTTCATTATCATAAAAGTATTACAATAGATCACAAAAGGATTTACACAATTATAACAACAACATTAAAGGTTTCAAACTTTACTACAACCAATAAACAACAAACATACTCATGAAAACAACAACTTACCTATAAAACCTACACTTTCTTGCTTTCTTTCAGCTGCATTTTCAACCAAAAACATGCTTCTCCAAATTTGACTTTTTCTAAAGTCAAAAAGCCCATTTCCATTTCTCTTAATTTGTGTTGGTCTTGCATTGATCTTGTTTGAAGAAATTGACCTTATGCAAAACAATTTTGAAAACCTTCTTCTTTGTAGTACTCACTTGTAACTCAGGCTCAACCCAATAAAAGGACTTAACACTTTGAACCCTACAAAATTAAAACAAAGAAAATGATAAAGTAGTAATTTTATACCATACAAGAAACAAAAAATAACTTACCTACTTACTAGACCCTATAGTAATTAATAATCCCAAAAAACCGTTGCATTGGATGTTAATGGTTTTTGCGCGTTTTCAGAAAAATGGGTTCCTCTACATATGCACTCATTCTTCGTGTAGAAAAACCAGCTGGGCTGTGGCTTCGATTAGAAGATGAGAAGACATGTTTTGTGAAGAATCGATTTGGGATGAAGTTATGGTTAGGGTTAGGTTTTGGGATGTATGAATGGATTTTGGGAAAACAATAAACAAAAAACAAAAAAGAGAAAATACAACTTAAATGTTGTGGAGGTGAAAGTCCTACATGGAAGTCCACGTAGGATTCAAAATTCTGATCCTAAAACAAGTTTCAGTGTGCAAATCAACACATAACATGAAAGTTCGTTACATTAAGTGGAACAAAAAAAAGTTCACGTACCAAAATGGAACACTTTACAAAGTTCGTTGCTATTGTACGGCTAAATCCTAAAAATATATATCATTAGCTTTCTAACCATATATCACACATAATATTTGAACCTTCAGATTAGTATAGTTTATTTATAGAAATTGGAGAAAATACAAGATTTTTTTATAGTCAACAAAATGAGCAACCCGCCTTAATTATAATCATGGCGAATGTAAACTAATAATGTAAGTTCTAACAGTAAACATGATGTCATAAAATGGACATACGTTTTTGTACACAACTACAAAAGATTCAACGCTTTTTTATTGAAAAATAATATTTATATCTATTTTACGACAACATGTTTAGTTCTCGATCTTCAAATTCGTGTAAACAATAGAGTTAGACTAATCATTCCTTTTCATAATAATTTCAATCACTTTTATAATAAACTATAATGAGATGAAGAGTTTCAAATCAAATTAATATGTGATAAAAGGTTGAAAGCTAAAGATCCATGTTTTTAATGCCGAAAACGGTGAATTATTTGAGTTCTACACAAATACTTAGCCCAAATTTAGACGACAACATGTCTATTTTTTCAACTTTTAAAATTAGTGGTATATTATTATCACATGTGATATATAATGCAAACTCATGTACTGGAAAACCCAAAAAAAATCTAAAGAAAATATATAAAAGTGTTACTATATTGAAAGATAATTAAATGTTTTTCGCTTAACTATTAATGGTGTTTGAGATATATTATTTTCCAAAAAAAATTAGAAAAAGTGAATTAAATTAAAAAAAGAAGAGGTTTAATAAGCGGATTAAAGTGGAGAGTTACTTTTATAAGTAAAAATTGCGTGGCTAAATTGTCATGTGGTATCTTTCAATCATCATGTATTGTAAGGGCAGATCATACACCATTCGATACGATACCGACCGGACCGAAAACCATACCGACCGACCGAACGTATTTAGGTACTGGTCCATGACGGTCCGGCGTTTGGTCCAATTCGGACTTTGGTCCTCGATCCGTCCGGTTCCATCAGTCTTATTACAAAAAAACCCGAACCTAGGCCATTGTAGGACCGTACCGTAACCGAAGAACCGAACTCCGGACCGAACTAAATCGGTCCGTCCACGGTCCTGGCGTTTTAGACCAATCGCTCGTCCGGTCCCCGGTTTTTAGACCGATAGCGAATGAATTATTGACTGCAAGAGTTAAAATTGAATCGTCGCAGTTCTAACTTTATTTCCAAAGCTAGAATGGCCCGCTATGAAACAAATTCAACAAATGCGATGTTACAAAAGTCTATAAGAGATAAAAGTCGTCGGCCCCACCACTTATGTTTAATTATTGTGATAATTGTATCATATAATGGCAAATGAATATTCCCTGGCATAAGCCATGGTTTATTCCTAGAATATGTCAATCGCCAAAGCAAGCTTTATAGCAAAAAGCACATGCTTAGTTTATTCCTCTCATAGCCTATAAAAGGCAGTTGTATTATCAGTTGTAAATCATCGAAAACCACCACCACTACTACTACCACCACCACCCTTGTAACATCAAGCTTCCGCAGTATTTTTAATATAAAGGTGTGTTTTAAGTAACTTGTACTTTAAAGTTTTAGTTTTTGAGCT
This sequence comes from Tanacetum coccineum, assembly GCA_026074375.1. Classification (NCBI taxonomy): domain Eukaryota; kingdom Viridiplantae; phylum Streptophyta; class Magnoliopsida; order Asterales; family Asteraceae; genus Tanacetum; species Tanacetum coccineum. The sequence continues at coordinate 19,229 of BQNB010093543.1, forward strand.
TTAATACAAGATAAAAATTCCTGGCAACGTAATTTTCATCTTGGTATCAGAGCTTTGAATCAAAACGTTCTTAGCTCTATGGAAGGCTAAACCCTTCAGGTATATTCAGGAAAAGCAGTAAAGGTATTATTTTATCAATAATTCGTATTTCTACGGTAACATTTCTATTAAAAATTTCATAAAACCCCTTGTTTTTGGTAAAAGACAGCGCAATTGCTTCTTTAAAAAAAAGTACCGTAAGAGACGGGAAAAAGTTTGAAGTTAACCGTTTGGTGAATCTAAAACAAGTTTGTAAATTTATCCTTTGAAGTTTTTAATGTTATGTCCGAGCGCTTTGAGCAAGAAATACAGTATTGGTACGATAATTCACGAACTGTAGATCCTGAATATATCGTTTTTAACGAAACTAGTCCTAAACCTACATCAACCGATTTAGCTAATAATTTAGCCTGTGTTTATAGTCGTTTAAATCTATTTTCTAAGGTAGCACTCAAAAATTACAAAAGTATTTCTGAAAAACAAAAAGAACTTGAGTCTAGAGTCCAAAATTGTCAAGAAAAGCTTGAATCTTGTGAGGAATTACTGAGAAAAACACAGAGTGAAACCAGAAAAAGCCTTCAACAAATCTCAACTGAGATCCAACAGTCTAAACCACTCACTAAAAGAGAAGTCTTGAACCTTGTTCAAGAGATAGCTGAGCAACCAAAGTTAGTCGAAAAAGAAGCCCTTAGACTAACAGAAGATCTCAATCAGAAGATCGTTGAACACCTTCTTCACGAAGTTAAGAAACTCATCACCGGATGAGTCTTGCCAATTTAAAGGCAACAACTGAATATCAAGAAGCTATACAAGCCACTGAAGACCTTGAATCACCAGCAGTTGGTTTTGCAAAAACATCTGATTACAAAGGAGGATTGGCTGTTCAAGTAAACGCTGTTATAAAACAAAATAACACTTTACTTTATTTGGCCACTAAGCAAAGTCAGAAGTTAATTGAGCTCGAAGAAAAGTTTGACAAGCTCAAACAGGAAATTCATACGATTGTAGAAAAAGAAGTTCAGCCCGCTGACCTTGAAGACTCAATATCAAGCCTGGCCAAAAGACTTGATAGTTTCTCCATCAGTGGAAAACTCCCGGTAAAAAGAATAGACGGAAAAATACACGTCTTTGAAGATCCTAATAAAATCTTTAAAGAACAGTTTGAAAAAGAGTCAAAGAAATGACTTCCAGAAGACCAAGCATCCTCAGCAGAAGTTCTACACAAACACAAACAGAACTGCCAACACAAGAAGACCAAATCCGCGGCTACCGACAAATGGCCCGAAATAGGCATCAAGTAGCTAGAACAACAAGAAGAGTGTTTGGAAGGAATAATTACAATCGAACTCTTGAAGCAGCTGTAGACCCGGAAAGACAGCTTGAAATATCAAGAGAAAGGCGAGCGAATCTTGTTCCCGCAGAAGTACTCTATTCAAACAATAGAAGTACAGCAAGACACAGAGTATATGAACATTACTCTGAGCAAAGAATTTTGTGTATTGGTGAAAATCAAATAAATCTTCGATTATGCAATGAAGAGTCTTATGAAAGCCTGAGAAATTCAGGACTTCAGCATATCCACTTGGGGATATTCATGATAAGGCTACACGCACTCCACCGGAGAAGTGCCGGAACAAATGCTCTAGTTGTCCTCCGAGACACTAGATGGGAAGATAGCCGACAAATTATTGCAACCATGGAAGTAGACCTTGTCGAATACTATATAGTCTATACCACTTGAAGTTAGTTTCCTTCTTGAGTGCTTTTCCCCCAAATCATATTCACGTTCCTATTTATACCGTTTGATAGTGATTCCAGATTTCTTGGGGACAATACCTGCACCTGTGGATTAAAGGCGGTTACACTTGCTGGTAGTACATGCACCTGTTGATAAAGGCGGTTACATGCGGTCAGATAAGGGCCCATGGCAAGACCAAGTGATCATGAAGGCATTACTTATGTAACTTTTTATCCTATTAATCTAATTTTGATGTCTATACATCATGTCGTTACTCTTACATGAACACCGTCTCTTCATTATATTTCGATGGAAGTATGTCACGTGGGGTGAAGGTGGTCTGTGGATGGTCAAGGGTTCTACTACCTTCATCCTAAAACTACCTGAACCCTTTGGGTTGATGGGTGGAACATCAAGATATCATTTCGAAGTTTAGCTGATCTTTCTGGTGGGAAAAATTGTGCAAGAAAACGAGTTGTGAGATCATCCCAAGTCGAGATGGATCCCGCGTGTAGACGATCAAGCCAATTGATAGCTTGATTGGGTCTTCGGACCTAAGTTCGTGGAATGCGCATTCGTTTTGCACCAACCGGATGGTGTCAAATCGCAGGGGGGACACCTTGCCTCCTTCGGGAAGCTCAATGGCGTTTCGGTAGCCCTCATGGCTAGGTTGGGAGTAATCTCCTAAGGTACGGGGTTGGTTTGAAATTTCGTCTCCCATAATGGTCAACGAAAGAGAAGGTTTCACAAACAAAGGGAACAAAGAAAAGATAGACTACAAGAAAGCTAATTTAATGAAAATAAAATCTCACTTGAAAGGATTCAAGCGAGTATAGCTAAGCTAATCAAAATTCAAAACCTAATTATTCCCCGGCAACGACGCCAAAAACTTGATGTGGTCGTTGTTAAACTCTCGCAAAGAGTTTTACAACTCCCTAGGCAATGTACCTAATCGTTGTAGTAGAGTATAGGCAAGACTCGGGGGTTGTTATCATTCTCTAGGGTAATAGGTTGGGAAGGCTTGGACTAAAGTTAACAAAGGTCTACGGGGTTGAGAGAAGATTATTTTTATGTTTTTATATTTTATAAAAGCAAGTAAATCTCGGGTTTGAAGGTTGGTTTGTTTTAACTAATTCTACTTTTAATCTAATCTAGTAAGGAAACAATTATACACGAAGTGTATTTACTTAGAATGCACTACTCCTTGCTAGCTATCCAATTCTACCTATTGCTTTGTCACACTTGTGATGTATATGTAAGTATTTCCGAGAAGCATGACGAATTACACGAAACGCCGTCTACGTGATATCTCGCTAAGGCAACGCACATGTGAGGTCGTATGAAGACTGTTACAAGGCCCCTAGGTAGATAGACGCACATTAAAATATTTAAAAGAGATCATCCATATTAGGGGTATGGTAGTATGAAAACTATTACCGGTGGAATCTTTTCTACACAATCATGCCGCTCTAGATCTTTGACACACTTAAGTAACTAAGGTTCTAAAGTCTAAACATGCACACACATCAACAAGAAGCAATAGGAAACAAGAATTATAAACTATAGTCAATTATACTCATTGAATCTGTCACGCAAACAACAAGATCTAATCAACTAATGACAAGTTTTATGCATTCCCAAATAAATATTAGATGAATTAGCTAAGCATACTTAAATAAAAGAAATCATAATCAACAAAAGGAATTGAAGACACATGATGTTTATGGATTGAATTAGACTTTCTAAGTTAATGGAAAAACACCTACCCAAACCCTAGAATCAGACTTAGGGTTGAGGGCTTGATAAAAACAAAGTTATGAGGCTATATTTATAGGCAAACCCTAATTTGCACATCCCGACGCCGTCTGGAAAATACTGACGCTGTCGTGTTGTCATCTTTCACCAAGTTGAAGATTTTCTCGCTGTGATCGCGTGGGCTGTTGAATCGTCAAAATCCGAGTTCTATCTGGTACTTCGTGCGCAAGTTGAATGATCATTTTTATCTTGAATCTTCTAGGGCCTCTTTAGGTCGGCTACGTTCTGACATCATCTGAGAAATCATGACGCCGTCTCTTGTACATCCTGACGTCGTCGCAAGGAATTGTGACGCCGTCTCTAGACATTGTACGCAATATCATCATGAGGGTTGGTGGAGTCGTTGTCTTGTCCGTTTCTTCTCCAAATGAGCCCAAGTCACGTGTATATCCTCCAAAAGCCATCCAAATGCTAAAAACACAAAAAGAAGCGTTTAAGTACATAATTTCGGCATAATTGCATGATTTAACAAGTTAAATGACCCCTAAAAAGCGTATAAAATGACACCTCATCACTTTCCTTAATGGAAATATTACTTCTAAGATTCATGTAAGTTCATCTCGCCTTTACCAAATAACTGTTTTAACATCTACGAGTTTCCGTTTCTCATCTTTACCATTGTTTGAACAGTAATAACCCTTAAAGGGTAGTTCCGAAGAACTACTTTTATTGAATAGAGTTGCACGAGTCCTGTGTTTTAAGGCTAAGATAACTTTTGGCACCAAGCTATGATAACTGATTACTATAGCTAATAATCAAGATCCTATTATAGTTATACCATTGTCGAATACTAATATAGTTTAATAACCATTTGAAGTAGTTCCATCTTGAGTGTCAAATCATATTCACGTTCTATTATACGTTGACAGTGAATTCCAGAGTTCTTGGGCAGTACCTGCACCTGTTGATAAAGGCGGTTACATGCGCTCAGATAAGGGCCAATGGCAAGACCAAGAGATCATGAAGGTATTGCTTATGTAACTTATTATCCTATAAATCTAATTTTGATCTTTATACATCATGTCGTTACTCTTACAAATGTTCATAGGAAACAGACATAGAAATATAACAGATATTATAAATTTAAACATGACATTATGTAACATTGTTTTTTGGATAAAGCTGGTGTTATGTACAGGACCAAGAGATGAAAACGTGTTAGCTGAATATAGGGAACCTGACACGGATCTTGAAGGTTATGAATTAAAATTTTCCGATCAAGACGATAGGCAGGTGAGGGAGTATTCTCTTATGTTGGGAATTTAGAGCTATGACAAAATGGGTGGGTCATGTGGGTTGGGAAATCGGTCAAAACATATTTAGGTTGAAACTGGCTATTTTCTAATGGTTTTGTCTACATGATTGTCACTTTGAATATAAGATTTGCAAGATTGTGCTTATGATGAATGAAATTTCGTAGAGATTTATTCGATTTGCTAGAAGTGTGAAAAATAGTCCATGGTTAAAGCCTTTCTATCAAGATTACATATATATTTATTATCCGTTGATTTGCACATGGTCACTTTCAGGTAGTCAAAAGTGAGCGCTTAAGTAAAGAAGCGAATACTTCTGCCCTAAAGCGCTTTGATTCCAAAGAAGCGAGGCGTTTTACTCGAGCGATAAAAAGCGTTGAGAGGCGACCGAGAAGCGATCAAGAAAGCTCGCTTTATACGTATATGATGATGCTAAAGGTGTTGTTAAACATGTAGTCCACACCCTTGATACCATAGTATAAGAGCAGGTATGTCATTTCTTAAATATTTATGTAATACAAATGTAGTTTATGTTAATGATTGTAGTTAGTGAGCTTAGTTAACAAGTGTTAGTTGTATCAGATACTTGGAGTTGTATGCTAGACTTTTTACCTGCAGATTAAGGGTACAAAAGGTATATATCCGCATTATAAAGTTGGTTATTTATCTATGTTGCAAAATGTGTTAGTAATGTTGCCATGTAAGCTATTTTAATTAATTGAATGCTTTATTTTTGCTTAGTAGCCAGAATATCCATACCATGGACAATTTGTTTTTAAATAAAATCCAAATATAAGTGTTGACAGTTTATTTACATTTAGAGGTAATTCATATGTCATATGTGTTTTTTTAGTGTTTAAAGCTAATCTTTTTCTGATGTTATACTTTAATCTACTTAAATGGATAATGCAGGGTCAAACTGTTATTCACAATCATTGTAAAAAAAGAGGCAAAATAATTGATCCAAGGTATGGCTTTGGTTTTTAATTATTCATTCTCCTTTATTTCACAACTACTTCTATGACGATCATTTTGAATTACACCGATAATGGATCCTACCTTTTCCATGATTAAGATTGTGCTAAGGTGTATATTGATTGAGTTATGAACCCGTTGATTTGAATATGTGTTTACAACTTGATAGATTGGGTCATTTCTGTTGATGGTGAAGAGGTGTCAAGTGTTATATGATGTAGAGCAACCCGAGATATATTGAATCTTCATCGTGAAAATAAATAGGTAATTACAAAAGATTCATACTCCACCATAATATTCATTCATGTTTCAATGGAGTATGATTAACTTTATGTTACAGTTCTTCGCCATAATGGTTTTTTATAGTATGTTATAGAGTATGACTCATTCCATTTTATATATTCGTGATTACAATCTTCATAGCTGATATAAATAATACCTCAAAGGGTAAAACGCATAGGAACTGTCTCAATATTGTACATAGTTTGAACCTATGGATTTAATGAGTGATAATCTCGATTATTGTACATATATTTTAAACTTTATGTAGGAGTATCGATTGCTAATAGTGTAAATATTTTACAGGGTGCATTTTTAAAGTTTGTATTGGTTTATTATGTACCTATAAATATTTAATAATTACTAAGAAAATATATGTTTCAGTATGTTTTATTTTGTGTGTTCTTAAACACGCCATTACTTCATAGGGTGAAATAGACTTGCAAAAAGAAATGTGATCAAGCAATTGGTAGATACTTGGCCAAACAATGTCAATTCTTGGATGAAGTTATGGATTGAAACAAATTTTCACGTCCAAAGATGTTGCTTCAATCGAGTCTGATAGCAGAAGAATATGTCTACTTACAAATAACACATGTAATACATATGGTGTGTCAAACTCCTTGAGAAAGAAAAGCAACACGTGCATCCCTTGACAAATAAGTTAGGATAATGGTATGTATTTATTTTTCAAACCATGTTAGCAACTTTGGTTTGAATTTTAATTTAGTTTAGAGACAATGTATACAGATACTATGCGAGAGTTGCAAGGTTTTAATATATGAGTGGTGATAGATGTGCACGCACAAAAATTATGTTAGCAAGACGACGTATACAAACCCTGTGCGTGCACGGGTATTAAAACTAGTATATTAAACGAGGGTTACAGAGACCCGTTTCGGTGCAGGTTTAGTTTCTGTATTCCTTTATTTTTGAGAAATTTCTTATATAACTTGATGTGTAATAGATTAACATATTTTCATCATCAAAAACAACAATAACATACCTAATCCC